>CM051010.1:25025474-25067974 GCA_027704905.1 Muraenolepis orangiensis
TGTGTGTGTGTGTGTGTGTGTGTGTGTGTGTGTGTGTGGGTTAGCACATAATTCATCCATCCATTCAACACATTTAATAAGTGCAGAGACACCTCTTTGAACAGATTGACACGTCTGTCACACACACACACACACACACACACACACACACACACACACACACACACACACACACACACACACACACACACACACACACACACACACACACACACACACACACACACACACACACACACACACACACACACACACAGCCACACACACAATACTCACGGTTGAGGCCCACATCGTGGTAGGTGAGGATGGCAGGCTTGTTTCCCTTGGGAGCCCCGTGGATCACCACATGCAGCATCCCATAGGGGGTCTCCACATCGTGTTCCTGAAACCCACAGCAACGCACACATGTTGTACACGGCCCCTGACAGGGGCCTCCTGTGTGCCGTGTCAGGGGTCGTGTCAGGGGTCGTGTCAGGGGTCGTGTCAGGGGTCGTGTCAGGGGCCGTTTATACCCGCAGCGCTCACAACAAACCTCCAACATAGTCATGTACATAAAGACATGGAGAAGGGCATTGTTGAATTTTCGGTACTTACTAATGTCATCTAAATTGATTCATCAATTTAGATGCCCTCTCCATGAGGTGTAGCCTACTACTGCTAAACCCCAACCCCCGCTTATTCCCTGTGAAGAGATGCAGTGCCAACTGTCAACCATGAGAGCTCCTTAAATAAACCCGACAGAGCTGTGGCACATGGCTGGGTAATCAGAGGCTTGGCCCCTGTGTATGTGTTTATTATTTTCTGTCCTGTTATTGCCATCACAGCTCATGCACAGCGTCTGAAACGAGCTCATTCAAATTGTAGGCAGTGACCTTGATAACTTGATCGCAGCCAACATAGCCTCGCAGCCTCTCTCGCTCTCTCTCTCTCTCTCTCTCTCTCCCTCTTTCTCCCTCTCCCTCTTTCTCCCTCTATCTGTCTCCCCGCTGCAACAAATCCTATTTTGCCGTAATGTGCATACACATATAGTCTGCCTTGTTCTCAAGGTTACAGAGATGTATTCAATCACATGCATTCTGCGCATGTGCACACCCCCCCCCACACACACACACACACACACACAAAGGCACACACACACACCAACACACACACACACAAAGGCGCACACACAAACACACACAATTCCTTTGCGCATGCATGCATGCATGCATTCACGGTCGTCCGTCGTCTGCTGCACCGCATCTGTGTCAGTGGGCCAAGTTCCAAACCTAGTGACCCATCACTATACGCACAACAACATGCAGCTGCAACCAGCGGTGGACCAACACACATGTCATGTTCATGGATGACCGATCGTGAAATAATATTAACACTTATATAATAATAATATATTAAAGAGTGACAGTGTTGTTATTCCCCATGCAAAGAACCACAGTTGGACTACATTTGTATTATTATTTTTTGCATTGTTACGCTTGCTCACTGACCTGCAGAATTCTCTCTCTCTCTCACACACACACACACACACACACACACACACACACACACACACACACACACACACACACACACACACACACACACACACACACACACACACACACACTGACTCACCCCGTCCCAACATTCGGGCATGGTGCCAAAGTAAGAGCTCTCAGCCAAGGAAGAAGAAAGGAGCAGAGAGAGAGGGGTGGGGGGGGGGGTCGTAAGCTGGAGAGACGGGATGCAATGATGTAGGATGCAGGATCCTGGTGACCGGGTGGCAGTCGGAGGAATGCTGTATGCGATGCTGCACCCTCTTCGTCTGTTTATCCTCTGCTCTGCTCCGAGCCCGTCTCCGAGTTTTATGATACTGCCCCCCTCCCCTCCCCCGCCCAACTCTCATCCTCTCACATTTTACATATCGCACATTTCCCTCACATACACAAAAATAGCGAGGAAGAAGGGGAGGGGGCCAGTTGCAGATGATTGGCTCAGAGGACTCCCACCCCTGCTCGGGATTGGTCGGTTGCCTTGACTGTGTTCTGTAGCACTCTCCTCAGGACCGCAGAAAAACAACCTGTTCCTCTGTCCATTTGATTGGTTTCTCATATCCTCTCGCTGATAATAAGATATCAACATTTGATCAGCTGTCAGCTGTCTTTCCTTCCAGATGCTGACCTGTGACCTCACGTGTCGTGTTGAAAAGAGCAGGTATCTCAGCCTGCCTGACTCATTTGGCTGGCAACATCCTTTATTATTCCACTTGGTCCTGGAACCTCTGTCTTGTTAATGAAATGCAGTGTCTTCACACATCAGCATCTGCTTCCTCCACCTGCTTGCCCCACCTTCCTCTCTCTCTCTCTCTCTCTCTCTCTCTCTCTCTCTCTCTCTCTCTCTCTCTCTCTCTCTCTCTCTCTCTCTCTCTCTTCTTCGGCGAAAACATTTTTTTTTAGAACAAACGTTATTAGAATTAGTAGTTACATAACTGTGTTCTTTGAAAGGGATCTGATTGCTGCATGGTAGTCTTTGGATCCCTAATCAAACCAAACATCGACAATAGCTCATGTAATAGCATATAATGTAATATAATGTTTCAACATTTAAAAACTGTATTCATATTATATTTCAATTTTGTGTTTTATTTATGTTATCTGCCTAATGTGGTGGACATTAAACAGTCATTCAGAACCTGACTCAGAGTGATCTGACAGGACAGCTGGCATACATCTCTTCACCCCTTTAGTTGATTGGTTATACAAGCACAGAGTTGGTCACCTCAATTTTAGGTAAGGTATTCAGATTTAGTTTGAATTATTGTATGATCTGCTTTTGACCTATCTTGATGAACATGGTGAGAGCTGTCAGCTGGGAAGTTCAAGCGGATAATGAGATCAAGAGACAAGGGGAAAAGAGGGGGGAGAGGGAGGAGTGTGTGTGTGTGAGTGTGGAAACATGGTTCATACCTTCCAGTCTCCGGTTGGAATCAGCTGATCACAGTTCTCCTGCAGTGAGAGAAAGAAAGAGTGACAAACGAAAACAATTAAAAATAGATTAGAGAGAGAGAGCAAGAGAGAACAGAGAGAGAGAGAGAGAGAGAGAGAGAGAGAGAGAGAGAGAGAGAGAGAGAGAGAGAGAGAGAGAGAGAGAGAGAGAGAGAGAGAGAGAGAGAGAGAGAGAGAGAGAGGGGAAAAGGAGAGAGAGAGGAGGAGAGAAATATAGAGAGAGAGAGAGTGGAAAAGAGACAGAGTGAGACAGCGAGAGAGACAGCGGGGGGGGGGAAGGAGAGAGGCGTTTGTGACGGTGATAGAGGTGTCAGTGAGGAGGGAGAGAACGTAAGAATTAGGAGAAACAAGAACAGACAACAAGATTTTTAAAATACATTCACAAGTGGATATTAGACGTACTCAAACATGACACATGCCACATCCCACATGAGAAGGACCCCACTGACATGAATTGAGGGAGCAGAATGTCCTGGTGAGACTGTCGGTGTTAAGAACTGTTCCGCCCCTCTCGGACCAGACCCAGACTCCCAGGGGCATCCGAGTGGCGTCATATCACACATCCACAATAAGCTTCAGGGCTTTGTTCTTACTGTTTTTTACAAATACTGTGTATTTATTAGGTTTGTATTTGTGTACCTTGTGTTGTGTACCGGTCTCTTGTTGTCTCTCGCATTGGACAACAGAGCATTGTTGATCCAGTAGTGTTCAACCCTCAGCCATGCTTGGGGGTTATTAACACTCATTACCAGCCTCCATAGCGCTGCTGCAGACCCCTTCACGCCACATGATTGTGGCGTGAAGGGGGCGTGGCTTGTTGTGAAGGAGGCATGGCTTGGCGTTCCCCTGGGGCAGTTGCTAGACGACAATCTTCACTCAGCCTTGCATTTCAATTGATGGCCGGCGAGTACGCCCTAACGAGGTTGTCACACTCCTGTGTCGTTTTGCACTGATTAGGGCCGGGTTATCTAGGGTCAGTCGTGATGAAGACGTGAGCTAGTTTCTCGCACAAAAAAGCTGCGGGGAAATGATTTTCCAGGCAGCGCACCACATACACCATGAGGGGAGGGCTCATTCTAGGCTGTGATAAGACACACAACCGGATACTATTGGCCCGCTTCTATTGGCCGGGCATTCACGCCGATGTACGTGGTGTATCTGTCTGAAATGTACCTGAGCACACACACAAGTGTAATTGTTGTTGTTGTGGCCAGAAACCAGCCTGGTTTTTGTGCTCCGTCACTACTAGACACCAAGATGCTCACTTGTGTGGGCGTCCATTACCCTGTGGGCGCAGCTGCATAGAAGCAGTTCAGAACAGCTATTCTGTACAAGTCTGCCAGGCTATATTTTATTTAGTTTTGTCCAAGTGAACGTTGAATGAATCACACAGGAGTAAATCCAGCGCAGCAACACAACGGGGGAGGCCACCAAACATCTTTGGAGGCACTGGGTCCTGAATCCCGGTGTTGTGAGAGATGAGAATATTTGCATATTGGAATGACTTTCGCATTGATGGTCAACATTTTTATGTCTGATACAAAATGCCGCATCTGACTATGATCGCCTAAATGCCTCTGGAGATTGGTAAGAGAACAGCAGTTGTGAGTTACGGCAGGTTGTGGTGAAGAAAGAAGAGATATATGAATACGAGACACACACACACACACAAACACATACACGCACACACAAAGATGCAAAGAGAAAGAGGGGGAGGAGTGGATATAACTGTTTGGAGTTTGTACTGGCATCATTTTGCAACATGTTTCGGGATCATGTGAGAGGGCAAGAGAGAATGTTTGATTGATATGCTCGAGTGTCTGGTCTTTATCCACTACATATGACGGACAGACACAAAGACTGCGGAGACAAACACATATACGATGCAAAAATATTCAGTAGTAAGAGGAAGAATTGGGTGAGCTCAGGAAGAAGTGAAAAATGGTTGGACAGAAAAACATGTTGACTATTAAAATGAACCCAACGAAGTTGAGGAAGAGAGAATATGCAAATAGTAAACAGGACAGGGACACACCTGGAGGGAGAGAGGGTTAGGGTTAGGAGGAGTCAGCACTGCATGCATAAAGGGGCTATGAACACAATATGAAGCTGCCCTGAAGTGTTTCACATCCCAGCTCGGTCACGGATGGGTTTTCTCGAATGTGTTTCAAGTGGCCATTGAAAGGGCAGCTTCATATCCTGTGAATGACGTGCGGTAACGACGGTTTACTTTCCAGGGATACGGTGTTAGTAATTGGCAACGGGTTGTAGTACGGTAGTCGGAACAGCAGGTGGCCCTGTTCGCTCAATTCTAAATCTATTACTGTTCTCTGTAATCATTCCATTCCACTTGTTCAAGTGGTGAGTAACGTGGTCCACAACACGTGATGATGTTGTGGACCTGCATGTCGGGCAGTAGCTCAGGAGGTACAGCGGGTTGTCTGGAAATCGGAAGGTCGCTGGTTCGATCCCCCAGCTCCTCCTCCTAGCCAAATGTCATGGTGTCCCTGAGCAAGACACCCTAACCCTATCTGCTCCTGAGGAGCTGGCTGTCTCCTTGCATGGCTGACACCGCCGTCAGTGTATGAATGGGTGAATTTGAGGCTTTGTAAATTGTAAAGCGCTTTGGGTAAAAGCGTTACCAAGTCCAATAGAATGAAAATTAGGGCTTTGTGTCCTGCATCTCTGTTATTTTGAAACATGGATGATTGATATTCTGACCCTGTTATGCCCGCTTTTAGTTTTTTTTACTGAGACAATACGCTATATTAAAGGTGCTGTAGGTAAGATGTAAGGTATAATTTGGTGAAATGTGTTAGAAATGCCATAGAGTCCATCAGATGAAATGAACTGTGAGAATATCTGTTTCTAGTTGACTGAGCCTGCCTCTTTATATGAGACCGTTTCGATTTTAGAACCGCTCCTGGTGTATTTCTGACCAATCAGGACATCTCTTCCCTGATTGGTCGTGGGAATCCATCTTGCCTGTGTGTGAATGCAAAACTTGGCGGAGATACGTAGGGGGAATGGATGGAGCAGAGCTGGAGGGGACATTTTGGGGGGTTGTTTTGTTTTTGCTCTGTTTTCTGCTCTCTCTCTCTCTCTCTCTCTCTCTCTCTCTCTCTCTCTCTCTCTCTCTCTCTCTCTCTCTCTCTCTCTCTCTCTCTCTCTCTCTCTCTATTTACAGCTCTGGAATCGTACCTACAGCACCTTCAATAGCTACGTTCACCTGTGGCTGTTCTACCACTTCATCCTCACTACCATCCACTGCCGTGTTAAAGTTCTCCAGGGCGTCCTCCTCCGCCTCTGCTCTAGCTAGCGGCCGGTGACAGCCGTCAGCTGGTAGTTACCGGGTTGACCTCGCCGGTCCGACAGCGGGTCTGGCGGAGCCAGTGCCGCGCGATGACATGCCAGCGGTGGGCGGGGCGACTGTGGGGGGGAGGGGACTGGGTTTGCGGTGCGGGGTCGGCACAGACGGGCGCGCTCGCACCGCCCGACCCCTCCTCGCCTCTATCGTGCTGTGTCGTGACAAACAACAAACATTAGGAATGTTACATTTCGAACACACAGTAGATCTCGCCCTCCCCCCCTGGTTTAAAATAGACTAGAGTCACCCGGGAAAACTATTTGGAACATCATTTTTTCGTTTTTTATCTTTGTACGAATTGGGCTACGTCAGGAAAACAAAAATTTTTGAGGGGGAAAAATAGCCACTCTCGCTTAGGCATAGGCACTTTATTTTTGTTTGGTTTACATTTTGAAATGTGACTCATGAAATTATATTCCTGTGCATATAAGAATATGAATGGTACGTAATAATAGTAATAATAAGTACCAGTGTTTGGTATGCAGTGTCTAATAAAGGTGGTTAGGCATTTCTATGCTCATCTATGTTCATTGTTCAAGTGACAGTCTGCACTCAAGTATCCAGAAGCTCTTTAGAAACATCTCTTTGTTAATAATAATACATCTGTCAATACATTTAGATTTCATTTAGATTTCATTTAGTTATATTTTGTTCATACTAGTTTAGTTTAGTTTAGTTTAGTTTGTTGTTATTTAGTTTTTAGGTATTAGTATATTTTGTGTGCATTTATTCCCCCTGTTTCAACTGTTGCACCTTCATTTCTCTCGGGATAAATAAAGTCATCTTGAATCTTGAATCTTGAAAAGCGTTTTTTTTATTTTTTATTTCCACTTCTTCTACTTATCTTGATTTTCCCTCTCCTGCTCATATTTGTCTGGTTTCAAATTATTCTCTGCTTTATATTTCCCACACAAATGACTCATCTCATCAGCTTTGTATGAGTACAGAGTTTTGAATTGGTTGCTCTGGGAGGTAAACAAAGCAACAAAGGTAAACTTGTCTGATTAGAAACCGTCGACAACGAAGAGCGTCAAGAGTGCTTATCAGACAACGTTTAATCAGCACGCTTTCCCTGTGAAGTGTAAATAAACTACCATGAGCACATCTCCTAGCACAGGGGGGGGTAGGTAACACTTATGGGGTTGACTGACCAGGTCCGAATCCACTCCTCTTTGTTCGGGAAGCAGGGGTTTCTCCTCAGTAAACTGTTGCTCCTTCATGCCCGCCATCCTAGAAAGCAGCCTGCAGTCGCCATAGCAACACACACACACACACACGCACACACACACACACACACACACACACACACACACACACACACACACACAAGTTTACAATTTAATCTGTTTCAACATGCACACTGTGTAACTGAAAATGGAGATCCAGCCTACCTGTAGAAAATAACTTTGAAAAGGGCAAACATACAATTACTGAAAGCCAATGTGTGGTAGAGCCATTAGACAGGAGCTGTATTGGTCACGTGAGATTGATTGTATGATGCCCTTCTTTTATATCATGTTTAAAAACAATGCCCTTTCCCCAGGGCAGTGTGCCTGTAGAAACATAACCACATGTACCGGTGGCACATGTTTTCTGGAAACAAGGTGCTTTCGGACCACAGGAACCTTTTCATAGTTCTAAGAACTATTGGAGGAACTGACCTCATTTAGTTGTGTTCGCCCCACAGGAACTAGGAACCAGCGGAGTTCCCAGAATGCTGTTTTGAGGGACTTTTTTAGCTACTACTTCAGAGCAGGTACTCTCCCAACAAAGAGGGACCTTTGGAGGTGGATGGTGAATTTGAAGTTGAACACGAGCCAATACACCACCGACGACCGCCACATTTAAATATCCTTTAGCTGTGTTTTACTGTCAACTGTCAAAAATAAAGTACAAAAACAGCACTTTAATGGTAACGTGATGTTACAAACACAACAAAACTCTGACAAAAGTTCGGCCAACAGCGACTCCAAGCGTTATTGAGTATACGTATATGCAAGGGAGGAAATACAACACGGGTTTGAATCGTCCAGCCGGAATGTACAAATAGTCGCTAGCATTAACATTCGTGCAGACATTCCGTCAATGACGTTGACGTTCCTATTGGGGGTGCGAATACAAACAGAAAAAACCCTTGAAGGAACTATTCCTCCCCAGGTCCCTAGTTCCTAGATCTCCAGTGCCCAGAACAGTTTGGTCCGAAAGCACCTATAAACCAAAATCACAATTTGGCTTGGGCCACCTACAAACAACTCTGAGAAGAGTTGCTGTACTGTGCCAGCCAGCCAAACTGAATCAGGTTTCTGCCACCAGCACTATAATGTCTGGATCAGATCCCTTTGCTACACCTCAGCCCATTGGTTCTCCTCATTGACTTCACCATTAATTCAACTCCTAATTACTATGGAAAGCCATATAGTGCAGAAAGTGTCACAAACGCCGACAACAGCGTCCAGAAAGCCGTCCAAACTGCCCCAACCCTGTCCAGAACTCCGTCCAAACTGCCAAAAGAACGCCATCCAGAACGCAGTTCAAACTGCCAAAAGAATGGCATCCAGAATGTGTTTTTTAAGCCACCAAACGTCGTTCTGGATAGCGTTCTCTAATATGGTAATGAGCTCTGCCCTGTGGTTTTCACAGCCACTCAATAGCCAAACAGATTTCACCCAATCAGTGAAGAACGAGAACAGACCACACAACTTAATCGCTGATCTTCTTCGGATCTACCAATTCTGCCACGTTTGTCTTGCTACTTGTTTGGGTATCCTAAAGAAAACCCCAAATATGCCACTTTGGGTGTTACATTATTACTCTGACAAACTTTCTGGTTAGAAAATGGTTAGCGCACAGGGCTTGTAATCCGAGATTGCTTTTGTGTGTCACAGGTTCACGTCCTGCCTAAGTCACTATTATTTGAGTAGTGTTTTGCTGCAGATAGCTCATTTTAAATTTACCAACTTTTAAAATAGAATTTTTGGTATGGTATGAATTAAACACTAATGGCGTGTTTATATATGATCTTTCAATAAAGATTAAAGACCTCTTTATATGATCTTTCAATTAAGACCTCCCTTTAGTTTCTCAGTCGAAATCTCATCTCGAAATATTAGACTATAATGCAACATGTGAGTGAATAAGGATTATTTTAGAAAATATGTTAATAATAATGCATTTGTATTTTCATTCACAAGAATCTCAAAGTGCTAAGTAAATAAAATTGTAACTGTAGCATGGCAACAGCATTTCCAGTAGGTATTAGCCACAAGTATCTAAAATATTCTTCACAGTGAAGGCCAATAATATAGCATTATATTGCAATAGTTTGCCAATAGTTGAGATAGCTGTTGAAGCTAGGCTACATTCCAAAGAACACAAATTATTACCAATCATTACAAATTAATACAAAGTATGGCAATTATGATCTGTCCACTAATTAATCCAATTTTAGTATTTGAGATAAATAAACAGTGAATAAAGTTTTTTTTCACGACGGTTTTCATCTTTTTTAGGTGTAGATCTACCCTGAATAGGTCAAACAAAAACAATTGGAGAACTTGTTGAAGTGGAGCTACTGATCAAAAGTGGGACATATTACTGAAGTATAATCCAAAATGTCATTGCAATTCATTACAGTCTACATCTGTAATATGAATTATGTTCCAATTAAAAATGAAATATGATTTCATGAACAAAACTGACCAGGTTGTAGACTACAACATGAACTTTGCTACTACCGTTTATTATTTGCAACTAACCCTTTACCATGGTAAATAACATGGGCCGTGCCATCAGAAAAGGCACGTCAACACACACAATTTTCCATCACCATGTCACTGCCAAGTCAGGGACCCCAGGAAAGACACTTTACCACGTATGATGTCTATTCCGAGGCGCTCTCTTGGGCCACCAAGTGGGTCAAATCATGTTGCAATCTGTTCCATGTCTGTGCTGTCCAATGTGTACTGGTTAAGATGTACAGTAACTCTATCAGGCAAGTCTATCAATGGTGCCCTGACTGGAGCAGAGGCTTCTGCAATGCCAGCAGCAGGTGGAGGACTGATGCCTCTTGGTCCTCAACCCATGGTTGTTCCAGTGGAACATGGTTGACAGGTTTTCTGACCCCTGCCTGCCTGTGTGTGGACCGGGGTCCGCATTTGAGTTTGCTCCTCGCTCACGAACACCCCCCTTGGGTGGCAGGATAGCGCAGTCTGTTGGGACTTGGCTTGGGAACCGGAAGGTCACCGGTTCAAGTCCCTGAAACACCTGGGCACTGCCGAGGTGCCCTCGAGCAAGGCACCAGACCCCTACACTGCTAATGATGATTCAATCCTCCAGATTTAGATTGTGACGCCGCCCGTAGCAAACGAGTGTCGCTACGCCGTTCAGTCGACGATGTCTGTGACAATGATTGGTAACATTTTGGCGCTTGTGGAGGTATGACCTCACCCGACCTTACACTATCCTATAGCATATTTTACATTATAATCACTGACACTGAATGCCTCAATGACCACTCCTTTACCGATAGCGACACACACACACGCACACACACACACACACACACACACTGTGAGTCAAACTCCAAAACACACACTGTGATAACTATAATTCCTTCATCAGTTGCAGAAACTATTTTCCCATGCTCCCAGACATGCAACCTTTAGCTTGAAGCGTCCAAACAGGGCCAACTTTTCTGTATATCTTCACTCCCTCCCGCCCTCCAATTAGTTCTGGTTCTGTGACGGTGTGACCTTTCTCTAAACGCTGGAAAGGTGCCATGGTTAAAAAAAGACCCAGAACAACTTCTTTGTCCCTCTGCCCTGTCTACCCTTGTCCCCTGCTCCCGCACCTCCTCCTCCTCCTCCTCCTCCTCCTCCTCCTCCTCCTCCTCCTCCTCCTCCTCCTCCTCCTCCTCCTCCTCTGTCTCCTACCACCTCATCTTATCTCTGCCCTGTCTA
Organism: Muraenolepis orangiensis; assembly: GCA_027704905.1. Classification (NCBI taxonomy): domain Eukaryota; kingdom Metazoa; phylum Chordata; class Actinopteri; order Gadiformes; family Muraenolepididae; genus Muraenolepis; species Muraenolepis orangiensis. The sequence goes on from CM051010.1 coordinate 25,036,784, forward strand.
CCCTTGTCTCCTCAGAACCAGAATCAGAATGCCCAGTTATTGTCATTGCACAAGCACCACAAAATGGTGTAGCAATCCTCAACTATGGGAAAATATAAACGTATATGGACATTTTGCAGTGGCCCTACCACCTCATCTCTTTCATCCATCTCCTCTCTCTTCCCATCCATGTGTCTAATTTAATTATCTTTTGTACCATTGGTCATTTAGTGTCTGCTCGTCTGTGGATATTTGTGTTGGTCTGACTTACTCAAGTCAAGTCAAGTCAAGTCAAGTCATGTTTATTGTCACTTCACAGTTTACACTTCAAGTATAAAGCAGTGAGTGAAAATCTTATGTGCAATACCCGACGACAGACAGCAGTTATAAAAATAAGATAGAATAAAAACAGAATAGAATAAAATAAGTAAAAAAAGTGTTATATACTGCCTATTGGTCCATCAGCCTATCTACTGTCTGTCTCTGTTGCTCTTAATGCATATATTCCTTGCATATTTATATTATATATACATATACTTGCTAGTACTGTTACATCGCAAGTTATTTGATGGCTCTTTGCAAGTTCATTGACATTTTAATAAATCTACACTGCACTATCTCATCATCACATTATCTCATCATCACATTATCTCATCATCACATTATCTCATCATCACATTATCTCATCATCACATCATCACATTATCTCTCTCTCTCTCTCTCTCTCTCATCTCTCTCATCTCTCTCTCTCTCTCTCTCTCTCTCTCTCTCTCTCTCTCTCTCTCTCTCTCTCTCTCTCTCTCTCTCTCTCTCTCTCTCTCTCTCTCTCTCTCTCTCTCTCTCTCCCAAACCACACCCATTCGTACAGGACACACTCTCTGGAATTGTGTGAGAGGGCTATATATATAGAGGGGGGGGGGGGTGTGGTCAGGTAAAATAACTAAGGTATTAAAATGTCTAAGTTTAATCCTCCCTCTTGTTATCCATTGGACTTATATACAACCTAGCTGGATGTGAAAATCAATTACCACTGCATTACCATGGCTATATCTGGCCTTCTGACGCCAACAACCGAATCACAAGTGGAAAAACACCGGACCTCCCTCTCTCTCTTCCTCTCTTCCTCTCTCTCTCTCTCTCTCTCTCTCTCTCTCTCTCTCTCTCTCTCTCTCTCTCTCTCTCTCTCTCTCTCTCTCTCTCTCTCTCTCTCTCTCTCTCTCTCTCTCTCTCTCTCTCTCTCTCTCTCTCTCTCTCTCTCTCTCTCTTGCCGTTTCAATTGCATTACCTTTGTGTGCCTCTTCCCACCAGTTGGTGGGACCACCATGTGGTCCTATTTGTATTAGGGAGAGATTGTTAAAAAAACATTTGTATGACTTTATTAATAATGCATGTGAGATCTCAGAAAGAAGCAGGTGCACACACACACACACACACTAACACACACCCCTGACCCATCTACAAGACTGTAGGTGTGTCTTTGCCTGTCAGCATGTTTTGTTTGTCGAGTATGTGTTTGTATGTATGCACGTGTTCTGCATCTGGCTGTTAATATATAGCTGTCATAAATAGCTGTAATTAGGCGTGTGTTGCGAGGCAGTGCTCAGCTATTGTTATTCTAAGGCTTTATTATTCTCTTCCGACTACACCCATCTTCTCCCACAATGTTTTACTCCACTTCAAATGTGTACCTCTTTGAATTGCATGCAGTTATTTATCATTTGATTATATATTATACTTTTTACAATATTTTAAGCATGACATTTTAGAATGGAATTAACTTCAACTGCAACTTCTTCAGATGACAATATTTTTGAAACCTTTAAACTTTGTTCAACTACGGTTTATACAATTTGTGCATATTTTAGCTTCGTCACATTGATTATGGCCTAAAAACATCAATAATTCACCCAGAAACACGATAAAAAGCTTACACGGATGTGGTGGTTCTTACTTCGCTGGCAATTATTGGAACTATGCTTTTCCCATGCAAGTTAACAGCTTCCAGTAGAAGCACCCAGCTATGTTTCATACCAGTACTAGACTATTCTAAACGTATCATATTAATAGGCCTGTCATACTTCTACTACGTATCATTGTACTTCTTCAACTGGTACTCATCACACTAATACTATACCTCTACAACTTATCATGCTTATACTACATCTACTCCATATGATACCAATATTGACTTGGCTTCTACTAGGCCTATAGGCTCAAACCATCTCATTTTCGTTAAACTCTTTGGCTCATATTACACTATATAGCGCTCGCAGCATATTTCTAGTTAATGACATTTACTTTCTGGTTCATAGCAGTGTGTACTCATGGGCCGCCCCCACACACACCCACACCCCCCATCCAAGGGCTGCCAGCAGGTAATTCACCATCAGCCTTCCAATCTTTATCTTTACCTTTCACAGAGATGGACAAACAGATAGGAAGACACTCTTAGTGTCTATTCTCTTCTTCTCCACCACCACAACTTTAAATGTACAACAGATATACGGCAACAGTGAGAGCTTGCTGCTGAAGAACACAAATTAAATCTCTTTTCTCACACATTGGCCAAACACCACCCCTCTCTCCCTCTCTCCCTCTCCCTCTGTCCAACTCTCTCTCTCTCTCTCTCTCTCTCTCTCTCTCTCTCTCTCTCTCTCTCTCTCTCTCTCTCTCTCTCTCTCTCTCTCTCTCTCTCTCTCTCTCTCTCTCTCTCTCTCTCTCTCTCTCTCTCCCCCCTCTCTTCCTCACCTGCTTTCAAGTTCTGCCCAGAAATGGTTGCCATGACAACTCCCAGCAGCACTGTCGCTGGTTATTTCTGTTTGCGGTCTCACATTCACTCTTGCTTCTTCGTGCTCTCCTGCTGTTAATGGGGAGATACTTTAGTGGGGAACAGCGCATTATGAATATATAAAGATGTGTTGTTCTGTTGTTCATTTTGTACATAAGGTTTTGCAGGTCTTGAGTGAGCTTGAAGAGTTTTACTCGATTGGACTGCTTGCTTTCATTATTATTCTAGTTCTGATCAGAGAGGAAGACCCTGGCCTGGTTCTACCAGTTAGGGTTACGCTGGTCAAGGGGACAGCAGGCAGTCACACAGCAGCACTGTAAGCTTGCTGTTAAACATAATAAATCAATGGAGCAGTCATGTGGACTGGTAGCAGCTGAGCTGAAATCTATGCCTGGAAACAAAAGAGAAGGGGAGGAGAGAGCGAGCGAGCGAGAGAGAGAGAGAGAGAGAGAGAGAGAGAGAGAGAGAGAGAGAGAGAGAGAGAGAGAGAGGAGAGAGAGAGAGAGAGAGAGAGAGAGAGAGAGAGAGAGAGAGAGAGAGAGAGAGAGAGAGAGAGAGAGAAGGCATTGAGAAAAACAATAAAAGATGCTCTTCGGTAATTCTCAGTTCTCTTGGTTGGCGTTAGTTCAAGGACAAAGAATTGACCCCAAACAACAGTATTCATGAGAGAGAAAGTATTCATGAGACATATGAAGGGGATAACAGTCCACTGAGGGAATTTAATCTCCTTTCATAAAGACCATAAACCCTATACTATGGAATGTAACTATAATGTACACACCGTATGACTTAATGTGCCATCATGACGCAGTACCATTCCAGCGACCCGCTTATAGTTCGCTGGAAAGCTTGCCTATTGCTGTCAAGGATGCAATTACAAAGAAGTAAATACAAATGCGTGATTTAACCACAATTATTCTTGACTAAATAGCTGACTTATTATATTATATTACTCTCCCAGCGTTTGAAGCTGAAAACAATGAATTATTCATCATGGTTGAATCTTTAGGCTGGTCTTTTGTGCTACCAAAGCTGCGCAGAGATATCAGTGGAAGATGTTTACATTAAATATTAAAACAGAAACCTTCAGCTGTAACCTTCAGCCTTCGGCAGTTATTTCCTCCTGGTGGGAGGGCCGGTGCTCTGTCAGCATTGTTCGGGCAACGCTTGTGTTTCTGTGAACAACTCGGACAAAAAAAAAAACCCTCTGTACCGCTAAAGAGAGCGGACCCTGTCTATCTCAGGCACCTTCTGTGGATTAAGGACCGAAGCTGTGTGTGTGTGTGTGTCGTGAAAGCTTTCAACGCGGATTAGCGGCGGAAAAGGAAACGAAAAGGACACTGAGGCGCTAAAAGGGCAATAGAGCGTTAAGTGGGCGTCCCACAGGCTAACACAAGCACCCGCAAACAGCACTCCAACAACATCACACCTGTGAACCATACACTGTTAAACCCTCCCCTAGCACACACACACACACACACACACACACACACACACACACACACACACACACACCAACACACACACACACCACACACCACCCTCAAAGAGATGACATAATGTTAACACTCACAATTACAGCTTCGAAAAAACATTTAGGCGACAACATCCAAACTTGCGCTTGCTAAAGCGTGAAAATTGAAGGAAGTTTAAGTAAACATTGGAGGAAACCAAAACCAATGTTGTCTGTTTATTTGTTTTTTTTGTTTAGCAAGATAACCTAACTCTGTACATAACTCAAAACCCGAATCAGAATCCAGGGACCATTTTGGCGTGGCGGAGGTATGAGCTCAACTGAGGACCCTTTAAGCTAAAGTGAAAGCAAAGTGGCGTTTAAGGTGTAGTGAAGGTGAGTCCAAGGAGGACGTGCTATGGTAGACCCGAAGAGCTGCGCCGCTGTCCTGTTACTAGCAGACACACCAGCCTACAACTTGTCAATGGGAAGGCGCAATGGGAAGGTAACGGGCATAGAATGCCTGTCAGCATCGGGCAACCTACACCATTACAAGCATTAAACACTGAATCACAAAAAAGGTTCATTGTGAAGCACGGTGTGTGTTGGCATGTCTTCAGCACACAGCTGAAAAAAGGAGGTGTCGTTAATGAGGCTGTGAAGAAAACAACACTTTGTCCTGAGAAGCATTGCTTCAATGAAGATTGGGATCTTAAGATTGCCGCAACTGTTATATTGTGTATATATATATATATATATATATATATATATATATATACAAACATATCGCTACTGGTTAGGTCCTGATTCACAAATAATAAATGTATTCAGCATTGCCATGTCGACCAATCAGCAGTCGACGTGCAAACTATGCTCACACCAAGTCGTCTCAGGACCAAATCACATCACAAAATCAGATCATCCGGTGACCAGATTGAAAAACAACCATATATCTGTTGGCCTACCAGGGCCCACAGGGTTGCTGCTGGAGCAGGGCCAGCGAGCCAGACGGACGGACTGCGTGGGGCTCTCTCTGCTGGCACACCAGCAGACCACCGCTGATGCAGGCTGACATTTGCCAAGCGTCCCGCCTTAACAGAAAGGCCAATCAGATGTGAAGGCCACAAGGCTCCGTTGAGACAGTGCTGTCCTAGGAAAAGGACCGGGACCAGTTCTGGGTTTAATACCATTTGAGACAGAAATTTACATTTACATTGTCCCTAGAATGCTGACATGGACTGAAGTAATTGCTTATATTAAGGGCAATTATATATATATATATATATATATATATATGTATATATATATACTGTATATAAGGACAATTATGTCCTTAATTGTATGTATTCCCCTTCATTCTAATATCGACAGAGATAGATGCATGGGCATCCAATCATATTCCATAACCAATATTTGTCCAGCCTGGGCAAGCACACAGTCACATTACTTGGTTAACCCCCTGTTCTCGGACACTTCACAGCCTATGTTCTCTAATATTCACGACAGCACTGACCCTGAGGACAAACAAACGTGTTGCCGTTTCTCATAGAATAGAAGCCACTGGCACAAAAACTAGATCACTGAACATATGCAACGTAGCATGGTGTCATTGGACGTTATGCCACGGTAAGAAAACAAGAATTCATTGAACAGCATTCGATGAATTGCGCTGAGGATCCAAGACAAACGTGATTAAATGATTAAAACACCTTGTCAGCGGTCGCGGGAGGAAGGAACATCACGGGCAGGTTAAGGTTGAGGTGAACCTTAAGCACACTTTTCTACAACAGAGATGGGGTGTTCATGCAAAGAACATGCCGTTCTATCTGTCGTAGAGACCAACGGCCAGACGCTGCGGTGGCTGGCATCTTCTGAAGAAGATGGACGACAGCAGCAGCAGAAACCACATGCACACATTGGCAATAAGCAATGTGTGTGGGATGTGTGTATTTGTATTTGTGTGTGTGTGTGTGTGTGTGACAAATCAAAATGATGAAGACGCCATGCTCAATATCTTCATCATCATCATCATCATCATCGTCGTCATCTTCATCATCACCATCATACGTTTGTCCAATGAAGATGAGGCAGGATCTATGAATCAACCAATCGCATCAGTCTGGATCCTGTGTTTCCTCCCACTCACAGCTCAGGAGTCGCAGATGATAAGTGGACCCAAAAACGGTGAGATTTAGCACAATGCAAAGCTGTAGTTAAAAATACTGTACGTGATTAACGTTAACGCATCAGAACCAGCTCCGGGGTGGCCAACTGTGTGTGTGGTACATCAGCCACAACAGTGATGATGATAATAATAATAATACAGATTTAAATGTTAGATTCGCCATCAGCCTGATTTCAATGTTCCCACTCATGATCTTCAACACATGATTTAGACTTATTTCTGTCAGCCTGGTATTCACCTTCAGTCCAACGTGCGGGTGATCTCAACCTGGTGGGTGTGACGACTACAGCCACTAAACAACAATACAGCTTAAAGTGATGGACAACAGAAAATCAGCTCTTGACTTTCTAATTCTGTTCCTAAGGGTTATCGAGGTGTGCATTAAACGTCAGAAAAATGATATTCCAAAAATCTACTCCAAACTCACACGTCATTTCAGTCGGTTCAATGGGTTTTGCTGCGACTCCTCACGCCGTTTTAATGGGTGGAGTCAATTTGCAGTGACCAATCACCTTGCAGTCAGTCAGTGACAGTGACCAGTGACCGATGACTTACGGCGACTGTACGTGCAGCCGTGCATTGTTTGTGAAGTGGTTCCGACTTCACAAGCTACACAAACAACGCACGACAAATGCTACCTCTTTTTCCAAGACACATCCCTCTGCGATAACTGAGATGTTTTGGGTTTTAGATCCAGTTATCCATCACTTGAAACTCTTGAAAACTGGCTGACTCAGAAGGATGAAGTGACGGACGAGGATGCGCCATATGTGGTACATATGCAGTATCCCTACGGAGATACATAACCAGAGGGGCGGGCGGTCCACTCGGCGGGGTTTGTGTGGCGCGGGAGGGCCGTGGTGTGCCGTGTTTCCCAGCGGTCCTACGTACATGGACTGCAGGACGCTGGGTGGAACTGCGCAGCCGGCCTTGTGGGGGGGGAAGTTCCAAAACAATCCGGGTCCCATCTCGGGTAGCAGGCACAGAGGGTACAAGAGACAAGACAAGATCCACCGTACCGGGTGGGGGGGGGGGTGGGGGGGGGGGGGTTGGTGCATTGCAGGTGAAAAAGGGAGTCATAAATTTACAGGAATACAGGAGAGCTTCCATACACTTACTTGCACACAGCATATGTTGCTGCACTTAGTCTGACATGTGGAAGGACTCAAGGTGGAAATGGAACACTGTTCGGTGGGGTACGGTGTACGGTGGGGTACGGTGTACGGTGGGGTACGGTGTCAGACTATTTGCGCTTCAGTCGAGAAATCATTTGGATTTTAGCATCTAAATACGACTACTTACTTCATGACGTTCCTATTCAATACCATGACTCATTGCAGTAATGATACTGACCAAGCAAGTGGCTTCCGTTTAGCATGTAGCTAGTTTAGTATACTTCGTTTTTTGTAGATTTGTTTATATTCTGCCAGATTGGCAGAATGGCATCCGTAGGAAACATAGATTTGATTATCTGCTCATGTATCCAGGATGAATGCTACGGCCAAACAAATGGCTAATAGACTTTAATTAGTTTGGCAAACTAAATGGTTTTTGGCATCTGGACATATTGCTAGAAAACCAATATGTGAATACACACGCACAGTAAGATGATGAGAATTGTAGCCTCTATTAAGGCAAACATTATCACAACAAATGCAATCGATATTTACTTACAAACACATTGTTTTATAATTTGGATGTATGTAAATATAAAACACATTTTGTGTTGTGTATAGAACACGTTTGTTCGGGTTTGTTCCTAAACAAGTGAAAAATCATTAAAGGCCAACCAATTGAGATCATAACCTCCAGATGTCTGCCGTTTCTCTGATGACCAGGATGGAACCAGGCTTACTCACAGATAAAGACTCAAAACACCAAACACATTTGGCTTCAACGCAAAACAGCAAACATGCAATGTTGAAAAATCGACATGATTATGCTGATGAAGTCGCTCACAAATGTGTGTTACGTGTGCATAGAATTAGAGATGTACTGTGTGCACCTACACAATAAGATACAGGCAGATATAGACACCACACAAGACTAGTGCATTTATAACAAACTGGCGACCACCCAGGTCCACCAGAAAGCAGGTCTGTGGCCAACCCAAACCTGTCCTGCCTTCCAACCTCACCGTGATACACAACACAGTAATTAATACATGATACAAAAGCAGATTTACAAAGTACAAAATCAATTGTCATACTCACAGCTCAATAATTCTAGAAGCAGAGCAGAATAGGATCCAGATGTCTGGGTTAACAACAAGCCTTTCAGATCAGGAGATCAGGAGATCAACACATGGACTTTTTTTTAGTCTTCCAGCTCCTCCGCAGTAGTTTCAGGGAAATGGAGGACAGTGCTGCTTTCCAGTTGTTGTTGCTCACCTCCTTTCTGGAGACATAGAATAAGCTAGACCGGCCAAAATCCCACTGTCACGCCAATGCAGAGGCTGGCACTAGGTGGGGTGTGTGTGTGTGTGTGTGTGTGTGTGTGTGTGTGTGTGTGTGTGTGTGTGTGTGTGTGTGTGTGTGTGTGTGTGTGTGTGTGTGTGTGTGTGTGTGTGTGTGTGTGTGTGTGTGTGTGTGTGTGTGTGTGTGTGTGTGTGTGAGGGGTGGCAGTTTAAGTAACGTGTGTTGTACTTTACTTACTGCCTGCAGTGGTCACACCTCCCAAATCCTCACCCTCGTCATTTGAAATACTTACAGCTCACTCACCGTTTTTTGGATTAAATATCCTGGTTTTTTGTTGCAATAAAAGATTGATCGATTTTAACGCTCTGGTGGACTTTTAGTGACAATGCGACACAGCAATCACTTTAGGGAAATCCTCAGAGCTAAAGTGATTTGGATCACTATTGGGAAAGTAGCACGCACAAAACAGACACAACGGCTTTACCGTACCTTCTGCACTGTGGGTCAGAGCTCCTTCCTTCCTGCCGTCCGAGCTCAGTCTTTTGGTTCTCCGTGTCCCTGTGTCCCTTTAGGCTGCTGTGGTCTAAGGCTGCAGAGTGTCACCGATGGTGTGTCTGTAAGTGTGTGTTACACAGAGACAGATACAGCTCTCTCTCTCTCTCTCTCTCTATCTCCCTCTCTCTCTCTCTCTCTCTCTCTCTCTCTCTCTCTCTCTCTCTCTCTCTCTCCCTCTATCTCCCTCCCTCTATCTCCCTCCCCTTCCTGAAATAAACAGAAAGCACGTGGCATCACCAATGATGCAGCACACAGTAGATCAGAGAGGAGAGGAGAAGAGGAGAAGACGAAGGGAGGAGGACGGAGGACGGAGAGGAGAGGAGGAGAGGAGAGGAGGGGTGGAGAAAATATTAGATGTTGGATTAGTTACACACAGAGTAAATAAAATGAAAGTTTCGAAAAATGGGGGGATACATTTAGTCTGAAGGAGACTGTAAGTGTGTTTGAGAGGGATACAGACATGCCTCCACATGGGCTTGTGCCAAAAGCAATCATTTTAGCGTCAGGAAGCATCGGCGCAGCAAGAACAAACACACCCGAAATAGGAGGAGATAATCCTTTCACATCTCATTCCATCACAGTTCATGTATTCATCTTCACACTAACACAAGCACCAATTGGACTACTATTATATGTAGTCCTTTTCTAGGAATATGTTGGTTGTGGAGCTTCATCCAGTATATCTGTGTATCCGTGCCCGGTTCCCAGCATGTGTCTGGCTGTGTTTCCTCCATCTATATTCTGGGGAACAAATGACCTAGTTAGCTAGGCATACTGACCGCCTGAAGCACCAGCTTCAAAACAGGCTGAACGATTACAAGTAATTTAATAAATGCATAGTGTGAGTGAGTATTATCTAATATTATTTATTTAGCATTTTGTACAGTCGTATTTTTCTCTCTCTCTCTCTCTCTCTCTCTCTCTCTCTCAGATGCTAGTTTGGCAGAATAACAGGTGACATGTTACCATTTTGGCAATGCAAAGTCGTTTGCACACACATATAAGATATGTAAGTTATATAGAAGTGTTATTTATGGATCCGTATACACATGTATATGGTTCGGATGATGAGATCAGAATATTGAATATTGAAAACCCTTCAGTGAGTGAATGCATGAATGCAGTTATTGGTTTGCTGGCCTTGTTGGATCCATGCTAGTTGTATTCTTCTTCACAGAATAAATGACATGTGTCACATTAAGATGTGTCACATTAAGATGTGGCACTTCAAGAAGTGTCCTTTTAAGATGTGGCACTTTAAGAAGTGTCCCTTTAAGATGTGGCACTTTAAGACGTGTCCCTTTAAGATGTGGCACTTTAAGACGTGTGGCATTAGCACGTGTCACATTAAGATGTGTTACTTTAAGACGTGTCACATTAAGACGTGTCCCATTAAGATGTGGCACTTTAAGACGTGTCCCTTCAAGATGTGGCACTTTAAGATGTGGCCCTTAAAGCAACCGTGAATGTTGAACACAGCAGAACCATTTTGTATCGGATACATACAAATAGCAGCTGATACTTCATGATAAACAATGATGCCAACATTTGGCATTCTTTTGGTGACATTAAAAGAATCAACGCACATAAGGAGATAACACTGAAGACTTTCGCAGGACCACCAAATATTGATAAGTAGCAACTTGGCAGGACATTACGAAAAACACATTCAGCTGGTCAAAAGCCAAAAACCGTTAGCAACCGAACACAACATCCCCCCGATTGGTCGGTCTGGTCTAATAGCCTTTGGTGGTGATTGGCAGAGCCCCCTGCCAGCCGGCCTCCATGGAGACGACGGTGTGCCCTCTGCCAACAGCCCCCTCTCTTCCCCCCATTCTCCCCCCGGGAGGGCTGAGCTGCAGTTAATAATCATGACTCGCAAGGCTGTCTTTCCAAATGGTCTCTATTCGATTGCTCTCCATGCTGTGTGTGTGTGTGTGTGTGTGTGTGTGTGTGTGTGTGTGTGTGTGTGTGTGTGTGTGTGTGTGTGTGTGTGTGTGTGTGTGTGTGTGTGTGTGTGTGTGTGTGTGTGTGTGTGTGTGTGTTACAAGTGTACAGTGAGAGCATGTACAAGCACAGATTGCAGAGGAAAAACAGAGAGTGTGATTCAAATAATGGGTGAAGATTAAGTTGGTGTTTGGTTGTTTTACGTTGCTAGCTCCCTATAATACAGGTTGTGATTGCGCAGCATGCTATATCGTGGATGGATGGATGGACGACAGACGACCCATTCAGAACTATAATAGAGAGAAATATAACAACCGGGACTTAAGGAATTCACTTTTTCAACAATTATCCCCCTATACACAACGACCATAAATCATTCTCAGAAAACTTCTCTGAATGTTTCTATACACTGTTGGCATTTGGTGCACAGCAACCTATTGTGTTAAAGCGCTATGGCATTGTCAGACACGTCACTCCACACTGGATGGCTGTCTATTTTCTGCCTCACTTCTTCGTCTGCCTGCCTCCTACTAAAAATAGTGTAAAATAAGCCTCTTTAGAATTAGCAGAGACAATATCAGAAATGTCCCATTGTTCACCCCCCCCCCACCCACACACACACCCACACACACACACATTTTGTTATCTTTATTTATAGATACTAATCATGGTTATACTTTTTTCTGTGGTCAATTAAGCAGTAGATAACACTTTTTGCTGCTGTTTTTCAGGGGATCATTGCAAACCTGAAACCTTTGTTTGTGTGAAAGAGAAAGATAGAGTGACAGACAGACAGAGACAGACAGAGGGAGAGACAGAGACAGACAGATAGAGACAGACAGAGGGAGAGACAGAGACAGACAGATAGAGACAGACAGAGGGAGAGACAGAGACAGACAGATAGAGACAGAGAGCGAGAGAGTGACGAGATAAAGAGAGAGACATAGAGAGAGAGAGAGAGAGAGAGAGAGAGAGAGAGAGAGAGAGAGAGAGAGAGATGACGTGCTTCTCAACATTTCAAAGTGTACACAAATGGGTTTCTTCTTAGACAATACCAAGTGTCACAGGCTCTTTGAGGAGATGGAAGCCAGAGGCAACGTTTAGCGTCTTGTGTGTCTTCTCCTTGGATCCTTTGCCCTCCACCTGCTCTTCACTGCAGCACAGGGCTGGGCTACGACCGGGTGTCCTTCAAGGGATGATATTTAAAAAATGTAACAGCTGCTTATGATGGTCTGCACAACACCTGTGTGTTAGTCGTTAATCATCTCACCCGTAAGGCAAGCAGTACAGAGCAGCAAGCAAGCAGATGCTTTCAGAGAAAAATTATTTATTATTATTATATATATTATATATATATTTTATTATATATAAGTACTGAAACGATGCTCCATTGAACCACTGAAGATGGAGTCAGCAGTGATGTCATAGCAAGTCATAGAGGTTATATTGATACAATTTTTCAAGCTTATTTTTCACAATAATAAAAATAAATGGCCTTTAATGTAAACTAAATCCTTAGCTAAAAGTAAAGACATATCTTTTAACGATGTACAATAACAGACGGGAAACAGACACAACACACAATCATACATCTTGTAGTGTTTAATTGTGATCTTGTAATCTTGAATCATGAATTATTAGATAGTTAGAGAGCAATAGGGCAGTTTATTCATTTATTATTCATGAGTAAAGCAAACGCATTGGCTTGGCAAAAGCAGCCGTGATGATCCCTCCGCCTTTCAAATCATTTACAATAATAGACTTCAACCATGACAACATTCATGACCGACGGCAACCAATAAAGAGACCACACACACACACACACACACACACACACACAGGGTAATATTTGGGCCTCAGTGAAAACACTGACTTCCGGCCAGTGATGAATCACGATGGATCACGCAATGCCTGAGGCAAGGCCAATGAAATCAATACATTCCATCGGCGCGGTCCATACATGACCCAGATTCAACACCTCATTGAGCATCTGGGGCTTGTCAGAACTCACCACCGTCAACATTTGACAGTGTCCAGCCAACAGAGCCAGAGCCGCTGTAGGGTGGCTTGTTTTTGTGCGGTGTGGTTCGGATGCTTTAAAACGTCTCGGTGCCTACTTCACATTCTCGGATAAGGTGCTTAGGTCATCAAGAAGAGACACAGCTTTGCCCTTGTGCATAATATAGCACAGATGGGAGCCCTCTTGACACACACACACACACACACTGAATGTCACCTCTGGAGGGTGTGACACTCGTTATCAACAACTAAATGCCATGGAACCCACACAGGCAGGAGCAGAAGGGCCAAGCAGGCCACAAACATAACGTTTGTAAAGTTTGAATTGAAGGGCTACGTCTGCAACACAGCACACAGACTTGTTGACCAGAGATGTGATGAGGAGCTGGCTACACCGAGGGGTGGTGAAGTGGTGGTGTAACTGCGTTACTATCGACGTGACAGAACGCCCAAAACAGATCCTTCTCAACAGGGAACAAGAAGGAACTTAGTGGGAACACAACTGCTTATCATTTCCAAAATAGCATTGTTTATTTCAAAACACACACATTTCATGACTGACAAAACATGTCAAATACAGTAGAATAAAAAATAACTATTTACAGACTCTTGGCATGTGATCGTAGAGCGTCCTCAGCAGAGGTTGGTTTGCTTGTTCACATTAAAGCAGATTTAATGCTGCGTTATCGTGATGGCAGACCCAACTCTATGTCCGATAGCTTATTTGATCGATGACTTGATTTAAACTCTCAATCATTTTACATCCAAGACTAATTTGAATACCATTATTTTGTGTCAACATTATGTATCAGAGCGGTACCAAAGTGACTATACATATAATTCATGAATGTGGGTAAACATGGCTCATGGTATATCTATAATACAAAGTCAATCATTGTCCTTATATTTATACATAATCATTACCAAAAGGTCAACCTTTGGCCTGCCCTCTGCCCATGCATCACGTCACTTCCAACCGACCGGGGAGTTTGGAGCCCGCCTGAGGGGAACAAAGCTCTCAGGCTTGTAGGTCGGTCATTTTGCGCTTGCGGTAGTTCAGCACCAGCGCGGAGGCGGTGAGGCGTGAGGCCCTGCCCTTCTCCCAGCCCTGGAAGCTGTTCAGGCCGCTCTGGCCCATCCGAAACAGCACCCTCTCCAGACAGTCCAGCCGGTCCACCAGCGCCGACGTGTCCTCGTTGTAGGCGTTCTGCGAGGAGTCCATTGTTCGCCGGAAACGACCAATAAACGTCTGGCGGGGAAATAAGCATCCGTCCATGACATGATTAGAACCTGTACATGGTGACTAATTCAGTCAGTTAGTGTGACTAATTGTTTAATGGCCAAACAGCAGCCTCTAGTTGTTATATGTAGAACTACACTGGCTGTTCATCTTTATTTCAAGTAGCTATAATATGTTTAGTTTATTTAAGCCCCAAAAGGCCTTTTTACGATTTTTGGAGCACCTTGGAGCAATATTTAATGGACTACAGATGTAGCACGAGTTCCTTTGTTGCCAAAAAGAACATTAAAAGCGTAAAACCGTATTCAAGAATTACATTGAGCTGGAGGTAAGCACTGGTATCAATCTAATAATAAGCACAATAAATTAACTGTCAACATTTATTCGGTGAATAAGCTCCTTTGCTACTGATGCATACACAGACTATGTAGCTTTTTTTTTTTAAAAGCTATATGTATAGACTATCAAAGCAGTAGAGCTCAGGCGGTAGAACGGTCGCCTCACAACTGGAAGGTTGTTGGTTCGATCCCCCGGCTCCTCCTAGCAAAAACTGTCGAGGTGTCCTTGAGCAAGACACCCTAACCCCTAACCGCTCCTGACGTGCTGGCTGTCTCCTTGCATGGCTGACTCCACCGTCGGTGGTTAAATGTGTGTATGAATGGGTGAAGGTGAGGCTTGACTTGTAAAGCTCTTTGGATAAAAGCGCCATATAAAGAAGCATCCATTACCATTGCACACACACACACACTCACACAATGTAAAGTGCTTTGGGTGTCTTCAAAAGTGCTATATAAATGCAATTAATTATTATATACAAGTTAGATTTGCAGCATTACCGTGTATCCATTCAATTTACCTGCAGCAATGCCTGTGCGATTTCTGGGTTCTCTGGGCTGTCAAAGTGCAGCATCTGGGAGCCCAGGCCGTAGTAGTAAGGGCCCAGCTTGTGCAGGTCCACCACCGTGGGGTCGGCGTTAAACACGGTCCTCCAGCCTTCTCGGTACACCTTGGGCAGCTCCACGGACACCACCGGCCTCTTGCGCTCATACAAGCCCTTCGCCAGCCACAGGGGGAGCTCCATCTTCGTGCCCTAAATGTGGACAACACGGTGGATGGTGGAAAACGTCTTAATTTAAGCTAAACTATGTTTGCATGAACAGTCGTCATGTGATATTGTTCTCAGATTGAATACTGTGTTCTGCCAATAGCAAAACCAACTTTTGTTTCCGTCGTTATTTTTGATCGATGACTTGATTGCATAACCCTGCTCACTACCTGCTGTGTATATATATATCTACAACTGTTGATATAACTGGATACCACACACACACACACACACACCTATATCTGCACATATCTCATACCTACTAATATACTGTATACAAAGTTGTGATACTTAGTAGACAGTTGTTATACCCGTTTTTATACCTAGAGTAGTTTTTATACATCCTATTTAACCACGGTACATTGTATATTACTATGCACTTTAATGTTACATTAGCACTCTGGTTGAATGCCAACTTCTTTTCGCTGTGCTGTACTTGTGCTGTGCAATGACAATACATTTGAATCTCATATCAAAAAATGAACATCCAAGATATATTCAAATACTATTGCATTGTGTATCACAGCGGTACAAAGGTGACTACTTATATCATGCATGTGGGTAAACATGGAGCATGGTATATCATAATTATTATTATATCTCCATTACCTAATGATCAACCATTGTCCTGCTGAATGCATTGCTCTGTCGATGCATCACATCAACAACAATATAACGTAACGACTATTTCCACAGATATACAAACCTCGGGTATGTCGTGGGAGTCAGCGGACTTCTCCAAGAACCCAAGCCGGGGGAAGAGGCACTCCGTCCGGCTGGGCAACCTCTCATGTGACAGCAGAATGTCATCTAGCGAAAGGAAATTCTCTTCCATCCCGACGCCGGGCGGTACGGGGAGGTACGACTGCGAGTCCATTAGTTTATTCACCGAGAGTGAATATACTATAATCAACTATAAATGTATGTTTTAGTGACTTTTATGTCGACTTCTTTCATCTCATACCGGAGACTTGCTTGTTTTTCTGGCGCGCGATCATTCCAGCCAATCAGGGGGTGCAAACGGGATCATTCCAGCCAATGAGGCGGCTCAGATTGTATCATTCTAGCCAACCAGGGGGCTCAGATTAGGAAGTCTCGATCAGTCAAAAACCGATAACCAACTCTTATATACATTTAAAAAAAAAAATACAAATACAAATGAATTAAAATTAAACACGAAGAGTTCCTTGTCCATATTTTCATTCTAGGCTATGGTGGACTCTTAACAAATTATCTGCAAATATGTTTATTTCACTGTTGCAGTTCAGATTTAAACCACCAGAGGTCACAATATCCCCATCAAATATCCCCTGGTGTCTTCTGCTAGTAATTTGGTATTGCAGACCAATAAACAATAGTGATATCATGACAGGATTTTTATAAAAGGAACATAATAATTATGGTCCATGCTCAAGCTCCTGTAAGTAAATTAGCTGACAGGTACGTCAAAGGGTCTTCAACTGTTTTCTCTCAGAAAATATAGCCTATATCCAAACATTTGTGTGGGCATGGGCAACAGAAAAATAGTGAGTCACTTTACATATTTTAACATTTTTAATATTATATATTACATCGTTATTATTCATCCCACATATTTGCACATCAAAATCATCAGACATTGTTAGTTGGTGCCCTCAAAATGCAGGCATCCATTTACATCCTTATTCAAATAAAATAAGTCATGAAATAAAAAGAGTCCAATGAGTTAAAGCCATATTAAACAAAGTTACTGTATTACTGTAGCTTAGTCCGAGTGTTTAGAGGAGAGGCAGGCAGTATAAGGCTGTATACTGAAGCGGGACTTATTGTATATGTTCACACTGCTAATTCGAACCCAAAACAGACACAATGCACTTAATTTAAAGTGAAACCAAAACAGAGTATATTGTTGTATAGTGTTGTTGTTTTTTTTACTGTTGGCTTTTGAGTGTGTTCTTATTCTTTTAAGGACCTTGCCGTGTATAGGAATCGTTTACCATCATCTACCGAATGCCTTCAACAAAGACAAATAAGGACCCAACACGTTCTTGATCCAAAGAAGGGATGAACACGGGCACCAGGGAGTGAGTGAGGAGGAAAAAGAGAGTTGGATTTTAATTTGAAAAACGTTTTTTCCTTTGGGTTTTCATAGAGATTTCACGGTACTCTTACTTTATTAGTCCCATACGAGAGATTCTGGTGACTCCAGCGAGTCCAGAGTCAACAGCAGTAAACTCCTTACAGCCTCCTCCTTGGGCTCATCAAATGCATTTGCCCCATGTTCCTATTTAATAGACAGAACTATACTTTAAGGTTGATGTCATTAAGTCGTAAAGAATATCTAAATACACTCCCGTGTTCCCAACACTCTGTACCATATAGCACTAACTCAGCTTCAGCTACTGTAACCAGCGGAGGTCTCTTGTTCTGATAAGTAAGTATTGGGCTCACTAAATGTCACATCGGTTATAGTGTGTTGTCTAGTAGAAATGAACCCTTTATATTTTCCCATGTAGTTTGCACTAGCTCTTTTTGTTGTTGTTGTTTATGCCATGTATTGTATTTATATTTGATCTGTTGTACATAAGAAGCATTCGGGGTATATTACATGTCATGTGATTGTATTATTAGAAAAGTGAATATCATTAAATATCAATGAATGGATTAATGAATGAATATTTATGCCTACCTCAGGGGATCTACAATGGGACAAACGGTAATTTCTGGGTCTATGTGTGGCGGACATTTTCAGTTGGTCTTAAAATGACCAGAGCTATTCCAGCAGAAACACGATGTGGGATAACCAACTGTAGCTCAGCTTGAGACGTGTTTCTTACAAACGGCCCCTATTTTACCAGCAGGCCTGAGTGTGATTGGATCAGTCTACCAGCCAGTCTACCCAGTGGACTGTACCAACTGGTAGGCTTATCTACCCATCCTACATCGGGTGGACACTCCCACTGTGTGATGTCACTGTATCAATTTAACATGACAATTTAAGTCACATGACAATCTTAAAAGGGCTCATCACACTCACACCTGGTGGTAAAATATGGCCCTTTTAACTGTTTTAAGTGTATACAAACACACACACACACGAACACACACACACACACACACACACACACACACACACACACACACACACACACACACACACACACACACACACACACACACACACACACACACACACACACACACACACACACACACAGACATACTCACACACAGACATACACACACACAGACATACACACACACAGACATACACACACACACACACAGACACACACACACAATCACATGCAAAAACAAAACATATGCCCACATATACAACACATGTATGCATACACGCACAAGCACACAGACACCATTTAAAGCTTTCATAGGAAAATGGTGCGGTAATTATGCTCAGTGTACCATCATAGCAACAAAAATTGACCGACCCAAAATAAAACAGAGAGGTCCTAAGCAGCAAAGGGAGGACTGTCAGGGACACGTGGACTGTAAACATTTCAATACACAGACCACCAAAACACAGTGCAGTTCCTGACAGCCCCTCTAGTGTGACGTCTCAGGCTACCATGTCCAGGCACACACACACACACACACACACACACACACACACACACACACACACACACACACACACACACACACACACACACACACACACACACATACACACACACACACATGTAACGGACGCCAGCCGGTGGTGCTGTGTGATGTGTAAACCTCACTCCTCGACACCTAAAAGACGTTCTAACGATGAAGCTAGAGCCTGTGGGTTTTAGCTTCTCATGATAGAGGGTTGCCTCTCATGCCGGTAACCGTGAGTTTGATTCCAGTGCGGAACACTCACGGTTACATTGGTGCCTTGACCCGGATGAGAGTGAGATGTAGGGGGCTGAGTGTAACGAACGCCAACCGGTAGTGCTGTGCAATGAAGTAAACCTCACTCCTCGACACCTAAAAGACCTTCTAGCGATGGAGATAGAGCCCGTGGGTTTGAGCTTCTCACCTAAGAGCGTCGCCTCTGTAACGGGGAGTTTGATTCCAGTGTGAAACTCACGGTTACACACGCACGCAGACACACACACACACACACACATACACACACAGGGTGATCCAAGACCCTCAACACACATCTTCTTCTTCTTCCAATGGAGTCCCCGTAGCCATGCTGCCCTCCAACCAGCATTGAGGTGTTCAGCGACCGGTCTGCAGCTGCGATACAAATGTGCGATACAGATGTGCAGAAAAGATGCATTCTTGGAACAGAGCTATATAACTCCGAACTAAAAGTGTTAGTAGTAGTGGTTGTCGTAGTAGCCGTAGTTGTAGGTGTAGACCTAGTTGTCATTGTCAATGTCATAGTAGAAGTAGTTGTAGTAGAAGTAGTAGTAGTAGTAGTTGTAATCATAGTAGTAGTAGTAGTAGTAATAGTAGTCGTTGTCGTTGAAGTAGTTGTAGTTGTAGTAGTTTTAGTTATTGTAGTAGTAGTAGTTGTAGTAGTCGTTGTACTTTAAGAAATTGTAGTAGTTATAGTTGTAGAAGTAGTAGTTGTTGTAGTACTAGTCGTAGTAGTAGTAGTTGTTGTAGTTGTAGTAGTAGACTTGTGGTAAAAATAATCAGGGCGGTGTCCGTGGCTGTTCGGAGTGTTACTAAGCTTTTTTAGGTCAACCGGTGGTCTACCACGGCTCTCCTATTCCCTACCGCAACTCTTTAATCAATCCCACCCTTTCTCTTCCTCCAGTTCTTCCTTCTATCTCCCTCTCTGCACAGGCTTGGTCGTCATGTCGGCAGGAGAGAGAAAAAGAGAAGGAGAGGAAGAGGAAGAGGGAGAGTGAGGGAGAGGGAGAGGGAAAGGAAGAGGAAGAGAGAGAGAGACGACTGAGCCTCGTCGGGGGCCATGTTGTCGGAGGTGGCAACCGTGCCCTTGAGGTTGTGTGAAGCTTGTAGCAGCAGCAGCAGCAGCAGCAGCAGCAGAGTGGAGAGGGAGAGCCCCATAAATAGACAGGATGAAGATGAACAGGGCGCACAGAGAGCTGGGGGGGGGGGGGGGGGGGGGGATGTTTGTCTTGCGGTGTTGATTTGTTTTGGTGCGGTCTCGGTACAGTTCACCGGAGGGGGGGATCAATCCACTCGTTTTCGGATGGAGCGATTCCAGAAGGTGTTCATTCGCTGTGGTTGTTTTCATTTTGTCTGTTGGATTCCTCTCGTCGATTTTGTTTTCACACTTGTCTTGCGACTGTTCCCAAGGATCCAAGAAAGGGAGTAGGAGCATCCCTGGAGAGAAGAGGGGCAGAGATGAAACAGAGAACCAGAGACAGGAGGAACATGGCACAAGAGAAATAAAGATCTATTCAACAATGGCGTGGCTCACATGCTGTTCAGGGACACACTCACCACGAGCACCGTCTACCTCAACTGATGGAGAGTAGAACAAAGACTTACCTGTGGTTCAAAAAGTCCTACTCCTGGCAAGTTTGTGCCCCCCTAGTGTGTGTGTGTGTTTGTGTGTGTGTGTGTGTGTGTGTGTGTGTGTGTGTGTGTGTGTGTGTGTGTGTGTGTGTGTGATAATACTGATGATGACTAACTATAGTCCATGTTGTTGTATTCCTCTTAAGGCAGTAGATGACAAATACCATCTATGGCCATAGATGTCCCCTATGGCCAAATGGCCATGCCATTTTTTAATAGATCTTTCTTTCTCTTGTACCATGACAAATGTGTGTGTGTGTGTGTGTGTGTGTGTGTGTGTGTGTTCTCAAGAAGAATATGCCCAATGGGCCATGTATCCAGGAGAGCACCAGCTCGGACACACACACCCACACACACACGCACCGACATGCAAGTGTATGTGTGTGTGTGTGTGTGTGTGTGTATGTGTGTGTGTGTGTGTGTGTGTGTGGGTGTGTGTGTGTGTGTACTGTGTGTACGGCCCGGATCGGAGTGCTCACCTTCAACAGGATGGCAGACCAGGTCAGTCAGACGGGTGTTCGGGGCAAGAGCGGTTGATCTCGAACCATGAGTCTATACAGCTGGAGAGAGAGAGAGAGAAAACGCACACACACAACGTTGATGAGCACACACACAAGCTCCAACCTTAAACCTGCACTCACCGTCTCACCGCTCTACCGCAGCTATTTACTTTGTGAACTGTAACGCTTCTCGAGAATAAAAGGTGAGTCTCATACGACAGTTATGACAGTCTGAAAATGATATCCCTACAAGTGTAGCTACAACTGCTCAAGACACTAGGTGACTAACGGGGGGGGGGGGGGGGGGGGACTTACACAGTGCGGGTTTAACGGAAGCACATTTAGTGAGTGCATTTGAATTAAACGCTGATGAGGTTGTGAGTGGTATAAGTCGGTAACGCGTAATTGAGAGGGAAATAAAAAGCGCGAACCATAAGGATAGAGAACAGAGAGACGAGGGGTGACTAGAGAACAGGTATTAGATGAAGCCATTAACACTGTCAGCAGAAGAGCTCACCACAAGACAGATTAAGAGACTCTTCCCAAACCTTGACTTAAGTGCTGAGCAGTGGCTATTAGTGCCGTTCTGCATGCTCACCATATAGTTTGACTGTGCCGCATTACCCACCAGGCTCTCTCTTTGCTATTTCTATTTTTGCACGGCCCACATACTGATATATTGAATTTCAGCATTTATTTTTACAAAACGAAGGTATAGTTATAAAAAATAGTTTATAAAAAATAAAGTATAGACACATACCGTTCATGGGCCTGCGCTTATCGTCCGCGACTTACTTTCGAAGTTGGGCATTAATCATTTTTCACTTCTATGTATTTAGTACATTTGACAGGGCACTTCTGTCCAAAGCATCTTAGAATACTGTTGGAAGCATACGTTGTTGGCAGGAGTGTCCCCAGTGGGCAACACAGCCCTAACCCAGGCAGTGTTAACACAGTGTTAATACAGTGTTAATACAGTGCTAATACAGTGCTAATACAGTGTTAATACAGTGCTAATACAGTGTTAATACAGTGTTAATACAGTGCTAATACAGTGTTAATACAGTGTTAACACAGTGCTAATACAGTGTTAATACAGTGCTAATACAGTGTTAATACAGTGTTAACACAGTGCTAATACAGTGTTAATACAGTGTTAATACAGTGTTAACACAGTGCTAATACAGTGTTAATACAGTGTTAATACAGTGCTAATACAGTGCTAATACAGTGCTAATACAGTGTTAATACGGTGTTAATACAGTGTTAACACAGTGCTAATACAGTGTTAATACAGTGTTAACACAGTGTTAATACAATGCTAATACAGTGTTAATACAGTGCTAATACAGTGTTAATACAGTGCTAATACAGTGTTAATACAGTGTTAACACAGTGCTAATACAGTGTTAATACAGTGCTAATACAGTGTTAATACAGTGTTAATACAGTGTTAACACAGTGTTAATACAATGCTAATAGTGCTAATACAGTGTTAACACAGTGTTAATACAATGCTAATACAGTGCTAATACAGTGTTAACACAGTGTTAATACAGTGCTAATACAGTGTTAATACAGTGCTAATACAGTGTTAATACAGTGCTAATACAGTGTTAATACAGTGTTAATACAGTGTTAACACAGTGTTAATACAGTGCTAATACAGTGCTAATACAGTGTTAATACAGTGCTAATACAGTGCCCTTAGGGGGGCTAGGGTTTGGGGGGTGTTGTAAACATGTGGCATGTGAAGCCCTTTGAGACTATAACTGTGATTAAGGGCTATACAAATACAATTGACTTGACTAACACAGTGTTAACACAGTGCTAATACAGTGTTAATACAGTGCTCTACCAAGTGAGCTGCATCAGTTTTATTGCATTGGGTGGATTTAAGAAGCAGTGCAATTCCATGGAATGGTGTATGGTTTGTGTGTGTGTGTGTGTGGGGGTGTGTATGTGTGAGTGTCTCTCACCTTTTGTGGTAGATGCAGAGGCACGGCAGTCTGGCTATAGTGTCTCCTTGCTGCAGCTCCTCTAGACAGATCACACACTCACCCGCGTCCCTCGCCAGCACATCGTCTGTGGTGTGGCGTGGGCACGCAAGCCCAGCAGACACACACACACAGAAACAAATCAGGTTCCTTCAGAAAATGCCTTTGATTTAGTTTTCATCAGACTGATATTTAAACTTTTATGTGAGTGATAGACGTGTCAACGAGAGCAGATGGAAGGTGGGCGCCAGTCTAAGACACAATTAATGATCACAGTAGACTCCTGGTAGGTTAATATGCTGAGGCATTGACCTCGACTTTCACTTTGTACTTCAGCCTGGCCATGGCTCTACACTGTCTACATAGACTACACGGCATCTCAATCAGACAGACAGACAGACAGACAGAAACTGAGACAGAGACAGAGACTGAAAGACAGACAGACAGACAGACAGACAGACAGACAGACAGACAGACAGACAGACAGATAGATAGATAGATAGATAGATAGATAGATAGATAGATAGATAGATAGATAGATAGATAGATAGATAGATAGATAGATAGATAGATAGATAGATAGAGAGCTAGATAGATAGATCGATAGATCGATCGATAGATAGAGATGGGAGTATAGATAGAGAGAGGGCGAGCGATATATACATAGATCGATATGAAGATATATAGATCCCACCTCTCCCACACACCTCTTCCTGACACTTACACCCCCCACAGCTCAACCTTCACCATGACAACGTCCCTCCTCTCTACTCCTCCTCCTGCTCCTCTTCCTTCTCCTCCTCCACATGCAGGAGTAAAGATGGCTTTAGGGTTTGACAGTTGTATAATACATTTTGTGTGCAGGTGACCGACCGTATCTGGGTCAGAATTTAAGTGTGTGTGTGTGTGTGTGTGTGACCTGTCCCCAAATTCACTCTTTGAACTTAGATATTTTAATACCTGCCCCCCCCCCCCCCCCTATATATAGACCTCCCAAAGTGTGTGTACTGTAATAATGGGTGGGGTTTGGGAACGTGTAGGGAGAGAGAGAGAGAGATAGAGAGAGAGAGAGAGAGAGAGAGAGAGAGAGAGAGAGAGAGAGAGAGAGAGAGAGAGAGAGAGAGAGAGAGAGAGAGAGAGAGAGAGAGAGAGAGAGAGAGAACAAAGAGACAGACAGACACAGAGAGAGACAGTAGGTAAGGGGTGAGGGAAGCAGGGAGCCAGTGAGAAGAGATAAGTGAAGTGGCATCTGGCTGCGGGTCACTTGAGGACGCGCAGAGTGAGTGAAACAGGGATAGTACAGAGAGAGAGAGAGAGAGAGAGAGAGAGAGAGAGAGAGAGAGAGAGAGAGAGAGAGAGAGAGAGAGAGAGAGAGAGAGAGAGAGAGAGAGAGAGAGAGAGAGAGAGAGAGAGGGAGAAGAGAGAGAGAGCAGAGGGAGAAGAGAGAGGAGAAGAGAGAGAGAGGGAGAAGAGAGAGAGAGAGAGAGAGAGAGAGAGAGAGAGAGAGAGAGAGAGAGAGAGAGAGAGAGAGAGAGAGAGAGAGGGAGAAGAGAGAGGGAGAAGAGAGAGAGAGAGAGAGAGAGAGAGAGAGAGAGAGAGAGAGAGAGAGAGAGAGAGAGAGAGAGAGAGAGAGAGAGAGAGAGAGGCAGAGGAAGAGGCAGAGGAGAAGAGAGAGAGAGAGAGAGAGAGAGAGAGAGAGAGAGATAGAGAGAGAGAGAGAGAGAGAGAGAGAGAGAGAGAGAGAGAGAGAGAGAAGGAAGAGAGAGTGGAGAGAAAAACAAACAACCTTGAACTGGTAATTATTGCGAGAGGCGTAGTATGCCAAATGACTGTTGGCATTGAGTCAATGGTAAGCAGAGGAGATGCTGTAAGCAGCAGCAGCAAAGACTGAAGCAAGATGTACAAGCTCACACACAGGCCTCTTTTTAAGGCGGTGAGGATGGAGGGAATGACACCCAGACACTGCAGTTGTCCATCAGTGCCAGCATCCCCGGCGGGAGGAGATGCTGCATCTTATTCACAGGTTTATAATCCAAAGAAATACGACTTCCAGCCCAGCGGGTCTCTCCTGTCTGAAGTCTATTCAAATTGGCCTTAAACAAGACCGCTGGAGGTTTAAGGGGTGATGTATAGGTGCTGGATTAGACCTGCTCTTTTTTATTTACTCACATCCAGTCCAACTGGATGCAAACATTTCAGTGTATAAAGGTCCTGCAGAGAGAGAGAGCGAGAGAGAGAGAGAGAGAGAGAGAGAGAGAGAGAGAGAGAGAGAGAGAGAGAGAGAGAGAGAGAGAGAGAGAGAGAGAGAGAGAGAGAGAGAGAGACCACGTGTGTGACATGCCATTCGCATAGATTCGCTGATGTGTGACAGCAAATGCACCCAGGTGATTGACAATAGGCTTCTGGGAATAAGCTCCTTGTCATGCAATTTAGTGTGTATGTGTGTGTGCGTGTGTGTGCGCGTGTGTGTGTGCGCGTGTGTGTGTGTGTGAGAGTGTGTGTGTGTGTGTGGCGACACCTGGAAGGAAGAAGAGAGAAGAGAGAAGAAGAAGAAGAATAATAAGAGAGAAGTAACATATAGTCTTATAGACACCTATTTGATGGGGCTGTGGGGTAATTTGCCAGAAATATGGAGCGGGGGAGCAGACTGCAGTCGGAGAGAAAAGAGAGTGAGAATTACTGCACACACACTCCGTCTACTGTTCCTCCCCTTATCAGCCATCAAGACGACACACTTCACCGTCCCATCTCCTGCTAGAAGGCTTTTCTCTCTCTACTCTCATAGACGCACACAGACGCACACAGGCACCCACACACACACACTAACACACACACACACACGCACACACACACACACACACACACACACACACACACACACACACACACACACACACACACACACACACACACACACACACACACACACTAACACACACACACACCGTTCCAGGCTGATCTTTAGGCCCTGGCTGAGTCTTACCAGTAACTGTCAGTCACAGAGATGCTGGAGGCAAGGGAAAGACACATGCACTCTTCTTACATTAAGCCCATCAACTGTATACATATATCTATATCTATATTCATATAGATATAGATATATATACATATGTTATACATGTATCCTTGCAGCCAGACCAAAGCCAGACAAACTGTACATGGTACCAGACTGTATGATATATCAGTATATTAAAATGCTCTGAACGCCTGAACAAGCATCCAGAAAGAACAGCCGCATGACACACACACACACACGCACACACACACACACACACACACACACACACACACACACACACACACACACACACACACACACACACACACACACACACACACACACACACACACACACACACACACACACACACACACACACATAAACACACTTGATTATGCGTTTAAGGTGTGATGCCAAATATATAACATTATAAAAAACATAACACCTAAAATAAATCACTTTACCTTGACAGACCTGGGAATAAGTTCAACTTCAAGTTAGCTCAATGGAAAGATTTCACAAATGTGTATGATGGATTGATTGGTTTATGACAATGTTTTCAGTATTTCTGTGGTATATCGTTCATCTCTATCCAGGTGCAAACTGCATGTCATTGCACAGTTAAGATCACCATCTGGGAAGCATTCATTCTTGGGTACACAAAATAAGTGCTCTATTATCTTATTGTAATCTGGATCTTGATGGTGTGGTTTGGCCTGTGATGGGCATCTGCACAGACTTTCTAGGAGCCAGATATTCCCATAAAGGCCAAGGACTAAAGTACTTTAAACAGGCCCAAAATGGAGCACAAGGGGAAACAGGATAAATAAGTTAACTCAGGTAACATGTGAATTTAACAGCGGTAATGCCTTAAGGGCATTACCGACGGCACGTTACTGATGGACTACTAACGGATGTCATTAGAATTAATATTTGACAAGGTACAAATCAAAACAAATCAGCATTTCACAGATCCAGTCTGTTCGGCTACTTTTGCACTTAATGTAATGTCAAAAAAAAACTAAATCATTAAAAGAGCTGTGGATCTAAATGGCCCAGGAGGGGGGGGAGACGCCTGGAGGCGGTGCACCGTGGTGTCACCGTGCATGACGGGCCACGGCTTGCCAGCCCAACAAACCAGCAGCACCACCGCATGGAATCACAGCGAAGAGTATGACTTAAGACTTGGCTACAGCATGTATTGCAGCTGCGCCCAAGATCAACACTATGCACACTATGCAAACAGAGCAATGACCCACTCCAAACATGACAATCACCAGCATGCCTTGACTCGCACACTCCATGTCCTCCCCCATGCATATTGCCACATTATTTTGCATTGGATATAATACAATAAAATAAATATACAGTAAATACTGGCAATAGGGGGGGGGGCAGTAGGTAAGGACTTGGCTTGGGAGCCGCAAGGTCGCCAGTTCAAGTCCCCAAAATATCAGGTTACTGCCTAAGTGCCCTTGAGCAAGGCACCCCCTACACTGCTCCCCGGGCGCTGTATAAATAGCTGCCCCCCGTTCCTGATACTAGGGTGGGTTAAATGCAGAGAAATTCCTTTTGCTGTGCTGTACACTGACAAATTTGAATAATTCTTATTATTATTATTATTATTATTATTATTATTATTAATAGACCACTGAATGGACAGAGAATAGTCGCTTACCATTGTAGGAGAGGCGGGGCTTGCTTAAACACATGATGAAGTGAACTTCCATTTCATTGGACGCCACAGACTTGGAGCAGACAGGACACTTGAACCCTAGGAGCACACACACACACACACACACACACACACACACACACACACACACACACACACACACACACACACACACACACACACACACACACACACACACAGATGTTATCAAACAAAAATATTATTACATTGTTCGGTCAAATATTGCTTTCAATCATCACAAAATAGAGAGCATAAAAAAAAAGCTAATAAGAAAGGTGGAAATGAATGATAAAAAACTAAAATGTAGGTAAATACCGGTAAGAAAAATAAAAAATATTAAGATAACAATCCTTTATAAAAACACAGCCTAAAAAAAATAGACTAAGGTAATAGTACCACATGATCACACGTTCCCCAAACCCCTTTTAGTAGCTTGTTTCAGAGACTATTGGCACACAGTTAATTGCCTCTTGTATTCAATAGACTTGGGTGCAGTATGCGTTGGGGATGGACCAGGCCGCGTGTGTTCATGCGGGGGTGAAAGCCTTGTGATACATGATAGGAATGCAGAAATCCTAGAAAACATGAGAAGTCAGTCAGCCTAAATCCTCACTAAATCCATGACACAACAAAAAAATAAAGATTCAGGAACTATAATGAGCTTAAGTCGAGCAAGAATAAGAACGGCCTGCTTTTATCAATGTTCTGTACTAATACACACAGGACCAACAACATCTGTCCAACGGGATACGCTCTCCACTGCTGTTTCTTTGACCTCGCAAAGTAAAACCCTCCCTTGAAACATCATGTGTGTTTAAATATGCATGCATGCTTTTAGAACCGGTCTCTTGTGCCAACTTATGTTGCCGGCTTTTACATCTCGATGGTCTTATTCATTTCAGATTTCATCCACTATTACCGTACCTCCACGGACCTCCTCTCACCTCTCTTGCATTCATTGATTCATTGATTCATTGATTCATCCATCCACCATCCACCCATCCATCCTTTATTTCATTCATTCATTCGTTCATTCATCCATCCACCCATCCTTAATTTCAATCATTGATATATTCGTTCATCCATCTATTCATTCTTTCTTTCTTTCCTCACCCCTCTGCCTCTGTGTCTATTCTTTCACTTTTGGCCCAATATATTTCCTTCTTCCTATCAGAAGTACTTGCTGTGCCCCACTGACGGTGTGTTATGGGCCCATTACACTGGAACCACCCTGTGATGCTGCCATGTAACTGATGGAGAAAAGGGACAACAAGCTACATACTACATACTTATATGAAAACACACCGACCAGCGTAGGCTGTCTGTGTTACAGGATGTGACGTCACAGTCTGCGCTTCATGCTGTCACGTTTCCAGTTCTCCAGTTTTTGATTTCCTGTTTTGTTTTGAAAAGACCCACCTCTCGTCTCTTGTTTCCTGTGTCCTCACTTCCTGCCCTCGTGCCTATGGCCTGATTAGTTCCACCACCTGTGTCCAATCGCCCTCCCTTTGTATTTCATTGTTGGTTCTTCCCTCTCCTGGTGCTAGTTTGTCTCTGTACCTCCGGGTCTAGCACTCCGGACGCTTAGCCTCATGTATTCCTTGTGGTGACAGAACTTGCTACTCTTGCTTTTTTGACTTTACTGATTACTGGGCGGATTCTCTGTGTACCGAAACCCCTGCTTCAAGTAAAGTCCTTCTTGATTCTACCCGCCTTGAGTGTTGAGTCGTGCGTTTGAGTCCACTGCCTGGTGGCCCCCCGTGTTTCACAGGAGACGGTACAATCAAAGCGCCTGACTTGCTTTTTGGAATCTGCGCATGAAAGTGCCATCATGTCGTCATCATCACGACACTACAGAGCATGCTACACATTAAATATTACACCGACACAAACAAACATGCACGCATGTGCGCATACTTATTTACTTATTTTATTCTATTCTGTTTTTTTATTCTATTTTATCTTATTTTTATAACTGCTGTCTGTCGTCGGGTATTGCACATAAGATTTTCACACCACTGTTTTATACTTGTTTAAACTGTGAAGTGACAATAAACTTGACTTGACTTGACGCACACACACACACACACACACTCAAACTAAAACACAAAAAGGGCTACCTTAAAAGGTTAACTGTTTACTGTTTTGGACAGCTGTGGGACACACACAAACACAAACGGATGCACATGCACACACACACACAAACGCACACAGGTACACACACACACACACACACACACACACACACACACACACACACACACACACACACACACACACACACACACACACACACATGTTTGAAGCTCTATATCTCAGCAAAAAATAAGGGCTGCCTAAAAAGGTTAACTGTTTTGGACAGGCTTCTAGACATCCTTTTGAAGGGCAGAGAGCTTCTTAACGCCTATAATGCCCTAACATGTAGTTCAGGACTCTGCCAATTAGATAGTTACTTTCTGAAAATGCAGACCTACCTACCTACACACCTACACACACACACACACATACAAACACACACACACACACACACACACACGCCTCCCTATGTCGCTTACATGTGCACCTTTTGTCACATACACTAGTAGTCACACACACCCTCGACACCACACATACCCCAAGGCAGCTGACCCACTTATCTTTCCCATTGCTTCTATTTCCAGGGCCTCCATGGGGAGCCAGAGAGAGAGAGAGAGAGAGAGAGAGAGAGAGAGAGAGAGAGAGAGAGAGGAGAGAGAGAGAGAGAGAGAGAGAGAGAGAGAGAGAGAGAGAGAGAGAGAGAGAGAGAGAGAGAGAGAGCGAGAGAGAGAGAGAGAGAGAGAGAGTTGAAGGAGATGAGCGGA
>CM051010.1:25070474-25120474 GCA_027704905.1 Muraenolepis orangiensis
ACAACACTTATAATGCCCTAACATGTAGTTCAGGACTTTGTCAATTACATCGTTACATTCTGAAAACGGCAGACATATTCCCATCCCAAATGATGTGTGCATGGTGGTTTTCTCCACACATTTAATCTTTAGTCTGTGTTTGAAAGGAGTGGAAGTAAATATCATTTTCAGAATTTCAGTCCATAATGTAAATATAGTGTCTAAAAATGTGTACTACTAGACTATTTAATAGTCACAAGAAAACAACACCAATTCAGGGAAAGTTACACTTACATGTAAGTACACAATCGTCCCTAACAGACTACATAATTGGCTTATTGAGTAGTTTTGCTGGTTGATCAGGCTGTTTGAGCTACACAGGGACATTTTAAATCAGTAGAGTAAACAGTAAAGTCCAGGGTTAGAATAACTGATACCTCTGTACAATAATAATCAATAGCATCTGCAGGATCACCAAGGTCCATAGGTGGAGTCCCCTTAGAGTCGGCCTAAATCAAACCAGTGTGCATAAATGCATGTGAACTCACTGACAACTCTCTCAGACACAGAGCAATAGGGCTGTAAGAGACACAAACAACAACAAACAACAACAACATTGAACCGCATCAACCTTACTCTGTCTTTATATCTTTAATATTTTTTGGATCTGTCTTTCTGAAGACAAACAACAAGATCGCTCCGGCTGAGAGGAATCACTGGATCCAGGCACCAGCATGAGGAAGTAGATAAAATGTGTAAAATGGGAGATAAATACGAACCATGACTAAATGTGTCACTTGTCGGACACATTCGGAGTGATTCCCTAATTCACTAAAAGTGTCACTTGATGGACACATTCAGAGTGATTCCCTCATTCACAACACAGTGCAATGCTGTGGCTTAAAAATCCAATAGGAACAGTCAATCTGCAACACCGAACGACACAGCCACGGGCAAACACAGCCACGGTCAGCCAGTCCGAAATGTAATAGCAGTAAAAAGTAGTGATTCCCTTCAAGATGTGAGATCTTGCTGTGCAATGTGTGGGGGAGGCGGGGGAGGGGGGGGGGGGGGGGGGGGAGGCTGCGTCTGCAAACACACGTACACAGAGAGAGCCAGCGGTGTGTGTTGTGTAGGCATGAGGCAGGAGCACTGTACTGCAGTGCAAAGCAGCAACAAAGCCACTGCAGGAGGTTCCAGTCGGTGGGCATTACAGTCATTTAGGAGACACTTTTATCCAAAGCGACTTACAATAGTGCGTTCAACAAAGGTAGGTAAGAGAACCACTCGTCAGCAGAAATCAAAAGTGCAATTCATTCCTAACAAGTCTCCAAGAACTGAACTGAAGTGCTCAGGTAAAAGTACAATAATCTTAGGTAAAAGTACAATAAGTTGGACATTATCTAACTAACTAACAAGCTAATAATCTACTTAGTTGGATGCTAGTACGCTAGTAAAAATGGGCAATGACTCTGCAGTCCTGACATCTTTGGGAAGAGAAGAGCCGTGACCGCGTAGATCGGCCACAAGCGCCCCTAAGCGAGGGGGCAAGCAGACGCCCCGACTTGGGTCGGTTGAACACCAGACGAGCTGCAGCTTTCTGAATGAGCTCCAGGGGTCTTATGGCAGATGCCGGGGCGGCAGCAAGGAGGGACTGCAGTAGTCCAAACGGGAGATGGCGAGAGCCTGGAGGAGCACCTGGCAGCCTTTTCAGTGAGAAAAGGCTGAATCCTCCTGATGTTGTAGAGGAGGAATCTGCAGGACCGGTCACCGATGCAATGTTTGCTGAGATGGTCGTCCAGGGTCACACCCAGATTCCTTGCAGTCCGAGTAGGTGTCACCACAGCATCATCAATTGTGACAGCCAGGTCTCGGTGCGGACAGCCCTTTGCCGGAAAGAACACTAGCTCAGTCTTGTCCAGGTTGAGCTTCTGGAGCTTTTTAAGCTTTAGAAGACGTAACACACAGAGACACTCCGGGCAGGCGGTGTCAGCCAAGACAAGATCAAGAGTTTGGGAGAGAAGAGACACGCCGTTAATGCTATTACGGATGGAAATCCTGGGAAAGCATAGCCCCAGAGACTCTGGATGTCACACGGCACAGCACTCCGACGGAAGGTTGGAAGGGGAGGGAGAAGGGGGAGAAGAAAGAGACGCGGACCACGTTGTACCTTTGAATGAGTAAACTTAGTAAACGTGCCCATATGTAGTTTGCACTCGCTACACGTCAGCAGACGACTGGCTACTGGCTACGGACGTTCAAGTTCACGGTGAATCAGCAGTATTTAAGGCTTGATTCTGATTCGCCCCTCCCCTTTTCCT
The DNA here is from genome assembly GCA_027704905.1 of Muraenolepis orangiensis. NCBI lineage: Eukaryota > Metazoa > Chordata > Actinopteri > Gadiformes > Muraenolepididae > Muraenolepis > Muraenolepis orangiensis. The sequence continues at coordinate 25,072,775 of CM051010.1, forward strand.
CGATTTATTCATCCTATTTGCAATGAAAAACAGTCAACAGGCATACGCAACGTCTGGATGAGCAACTCAGCGGATTGACTTTCCCGCTGGAAGTGATGAAATACTTAACAAAATTTGGGGCAAAATCGCTGATGTGAGATTCTGCTGGCACCGGATTTTAAAACCTTGAGAAAAATGATTTATTGGAGGGACACCAAATGAAGAATGCATCGGTGGTAATGCGACCTCTGTGCCCTTCACAGGTTCACCATAAAACAGAAAAGTTCGGATTGTTCCGCAAATGGCACCGTTTAAGGTTAAAATGCGTATTTCTATGTTCATCTATGTTTACTGAAACCCTTTTCATGTAGCCTGCTTTAAAGCAGTGCGGATTGCATCTGACATGCTGGGCTACCAGACAGCAACAGGTACCTGAGACAACAGATGGGCTGGATTGAGTTATTTTGAGGGATTGTTGAGTGTTGAGCATTGGTCGACGCAACACTACATTTAGACAGAATATTCTGTCAGTTTTAACTATATAGTAAATATATATATTGTATATTGTAGTGATGATAATACTCCAAATACAGAGTGGACATGACATGCCCATTTGCTTACGTAGCTTATGTGTGTCTATGTGTGCAGATCACATTCAACAGCCCTTTATATACAGCGTTGAGTATAGGTTATAATTATATATATTTATATATGCTATCAGTAATCCCCCAACATGCAACATGTAGAATGACTAATATTACAATGATATACATATAGTTAATAATTATAATAATAATAATAATTCAGAACAAGTAACACAATGAAGGCGTTTTGTTTGATCACAGCACAGTGGAAATACGAAGGTGCCACCTCACTTCAGGAGATTTCAAATTACATTTCCTCTTTTCAATTTCCCTTTTCGACCAAACGAAAGCAATGTCTTTATGTAAAGCCCTGCTACTGTTATGACAACAACCGGAAACCCCCCCCCTCCCCCCCCCCCCCCCAACACACACCCCCAGGCCTTCCATGAAACTGTTGGCTTGATTACATCACAGCAACAACTCTCCTCACCTTACCAGCAAAGAACAGCAGTTTCCATGGGAACTGGAGGAGAATGAGCAAAATAGAAGACAGGGAGGCAGGGAGAAGAAGCAGCGAAGGAGCAAGGAGGAAGAAGAAGAAGAAGAAGAAGAAGAAGGAGAAGGAGAGAGAGAACAGAGGATGCTGATGTCCATTTAACAAGCCTGTTTCCTTTTTCTTTTTGCCTAAGATTCAGGTGATATGGCAAAGGGGGGGAGGGGGCGAGCGGGCAGGGAGAGCTCGGCAGTAGCAGAGGGTTCTAAGAGAGAGCGAGGGAGATGCAAAGAGAGAGAGAGAGAGAGAGAGAGAGAGAGAGAGAGAGAGAGAGAGAGAGAGAGAGAGAGAGAGAGAGAGAGAGAGAGAGAGAAATTAAGAGAAAGAGAGAGTGAGATGGAGAGAGGGAGACAGAGAGAGAGACAGAGAGACAGAAAGATAACGAGAGAGAGGGAGAGGTAGCCAGTGAGGAGAGAGAGAGAGAGAGAGAGAGAGAGAGGAGAGAGAGAGAGAGAGGAGAGAGAGAGAGAGAGAGAGGAGAGAGAGAGAGAGAGAGAGAGAGAGAGAGAGAGAAAGGGGTGGAGAGAGGGAGACAGAGAGAGAGAGAGGAAAAGTCGGAGATGTATAATTAGAGAAGGAAGGAATGGGGCCACGGTGCGACAGGAACCCTCTCTGGTTCTGTTCTGTTCAGCAGGCACCAGGGGTGACATTATGATGAGTTCTAAGAGAGAGAGAGAGAGAGAGAGAGAGAGAGAGAGAGAGAGAGAGAGAGAGAGAGAGAGAGAGAGAGAGAGAGAGAGAGAGAGAGAGACCTTGAGAGCCTTTCTGATTACCAAATCAAGCACTGCAAATCCATTCTATGTAACAACAGGCCTGATTGAGGTTTTGTAAACAAGACAATGTTACGTCAATGAGCCCCACACGCAGTCCCCAGCGTGGGGCTACGTGGTCTGGTTGGAATAAACAAATAACCAACAGGCTAATGGATTTAAAACGCTTCACTGTTGGTCGTTGGAAGAACCTTTGATATGATGACTTTCTGATAGGGCAACACATTTAGTCCTCTGAAAACAGAACAGAAAACGGACAGCACGCTCTTTTATAGAGTCAGAAATATTGATATCGTAGTCAAATTGTGAGCCCATCTCGATCACTAACTAAATGAAAATTAAGAGACTGTTATATGCTGTTTGCTGCTACCCCTTTTTGGAAAGAACATTTGGGCATTGAAGCTTAGAACAAACTGAAACCACAATTATACCGCTTTTGACTATTTAGTAATAAAGTGGGAGACTGGAGTTTGCCCAGAATAATAATTATTCAATAAGGTTTGAATAGGAAACTGACCTTTAAACCCTAACTCAATAAGTCCAGTTAGCTAGCCTGGGACTGAGCCATTCCATGAATGCATTAATTCTGACACAATAACGAATGTCCATGAAAATGATAAAATAGATTAGGATTCAATGGTTAACTCACTCAAGGATAGCGGCCACTTTGCCACCTTTCACAGAGCATAATGAGAACAATGTTTACCTTTCCTTCCATGTTTCCTGGCTTTTGTCCACGGGATGACGTCGTGGACACAAAACTATTCGTGACATCGCTAATTGAACAACATAAACAGTTCTTATAAGCTAATGCTAATGGCAGATGATGAAGGCGCTCTTAGAGCGTCTTCACACCAACATTGGACTAACAGACTGCACTCAAGGAAGATGCAAGTCTAGACTTTATATACCTACGTATTACTGTAATAATACTGTAAATTTATCTTCATCTATCAATACATTTAGATTTCATTTAGAATTATTTTAACTATATTTTTGTTTATACTAGTTTTATTTAGTTAGTTGTTGTTTTTGGTTTTTAGCTTAGGTATTAGTATTTTTGTGTGTGCATTTATTCCCCCTGTGTCAACTGTTGCACCTTAATTTCCCTCGGGATTAATCAAGTAATCTGAATCTGAATCTGAATCTGAATCTGAATAGACTGCACCCCAGTCACCTGTGGTGTTCCGCAGGGGTCGGTTCTCGGACCCATCCTCTTCATTATTCACATGCTTTCCCTCGGTCGTGTCATCAGCAGACATGGGATGTCTTTCCATTGTTATGCTGATGACACACAGCTGTACATTAAAACGGCCCCAAGCCCCTCTGCAGCCATGCCATGCCTCACTACTTGTCTTGAGGAGATAAAGGCATGGATAATAGACAATAACTTCCTTCCGTTAAACAGCAACAAACCCAAAGCTCTCCTTGTTGGTACCCCACATCAGGTTCAGTCATCCCCCATATCTCATCTCACCTTCCATGGTCAGGTCATCCCCCTCTCCTCGTCACTCACTCATTTGGGTGTCAGGTTTGACCCACAGCTGACATTTAATGACCATATAAAACATCTGTGTGAAGCCTCCTTCTATCATCTCAAAAACATATCTAACTAAATATTAATAGACACCTTGACAGGCGAGGAGGACGCAAGGTAAGAATTACGTAAGAAGACGTAAGAAAGATCTGTTGTCCGTCTCAAATCTCTATATCTTCCAAAACGCTATGGCTTTATGATTGTCTCTTAACTGTTATCTGTGCACTTTCTGTTCATTCAAGTGTGCACATGTGTATGTGTGTGTGTGTGTGTGTGTGTGTGTGTGGGTGTGTGTGTGTGTGTGTGTGTGTGTGTGTGTGTGTGTGTGTGTGTGTGTGTGTGTGTGTGTGTGTGTGTGTGTGTGTGTGCCAGTGGTGGTGAAGTGGCTAGGGAGATCTGACAAAGAAATATGTCAACTCTGCGGTGAAGGTGACATTTGCACATGTATGTGTGTGTGTGTGTATGTGTGTGTGTGTGTGTGTGTGTGTGTGTGTGTGTGTGTGTGTGTGTGTGTGTGTGTGTGTGTGTGTGTGTTTCTGTGCACGCGTACATGGGCCTGTCTGTCATGAATTGGGCATTGGGGATATGCGGCAACATGGCTGTCACTGAGATGAAGGTGTCCTTAATATGCCTGCTCGCACAGATGGATGGACGGATGTTACTGCTGTATGTGAATATACGCTTTTGCAGATATAACTGGTCTGGACAATGTGTTCATGGTTTTACCATGCAGTGTGTGTGTGTGTGTGTGTGTGTGTGTGCCGTGTGTGTGTGTGTGTGTGTGTGTGTGTGTGTGTGTGTGTGTGTGTGTGTGTGTGTGTGTGTGTGCCGTGTGTGTGTGTGTGTGTGTGTGTGTGTGTCCATATCTCTATTTCCTTTAAGCACACAATGTGCTGAGCTAACAGAGGAAGAGAAGACAAACAGAGGCTGTGTGTGTGTGTGTGTGTGTGTGTGTGTGTGTGTGTGTGTGTGTGTGTGTGTGTGTGTGTGTGTGTGTGTGTGTGTGTGTGTGTGTGTGTGTGTGTGTGTGTGTGTGTGTGTGTGTGGTAGCAAGGAAGGAGGAGGTGGAGGAGGACAACGACGAGGAGGAGGGGGAAAGCAAGAGAGGCAGAGCAAGGAGAACACGTTACAATGGCGCTGACCTACATTCATAAATCTCTGCATGCAACCAGATTCAGATTTTTCGCCAGACACAGACGTCCCCCCCCCCCCCCCCGTCCCCCCCCCCCGCCGCATGTTCCTTCACGGAAGAACCCCGACCTTGTCAGGTCCAACACACAGCCACCGCTGGCTTTCCGGATGTTGGCCCATTATTTTTGTGTTGTGTTCTGCCAAATGTCTGAACCAAAGTCTGCGGAGTATGCGCGTGGGTGTGTGTGTGCGTGTGTTACATCCACGTCTGTGCCACGCGCTACGCGCTACACGCTACGTCACGTGCGAGCCAGCTTGCGTGCTCTGATTTCATTTGGTTTCATTACTTTGAGTCAAAATAACAATAACAGCGAACAGTGCGAACGGACGTGGAATTTGCTTATGCCCCCTAATCTGAGAAAATCCTCCTGGTGGGAGAGGGCCCGGCAGACAGACAGAGGGAGAGGGAGAGGGAGGGGGAGGGAAGAGGGAGAGGGAGAGGGAGAGGGAGAGGGAGAGGGAGAGGGAGAGGGAGAGGGAGAGGGAGAGGGAGGGGAGAGGGAGAGGGAGGGAAGAGGGAGGGGGAGAGGGAGAGGGAGGGGGAGAGGGAGAGGGAGGGGGAGAGGGAGGGGAGAGGGAGAGGGAGAGGGAGGGGGAGAGGGAGGGGGAGAGGGAGAGGGAGAGGGAGAGGGAGGGGAGAGGGAGAGGGAGAGGGAGAGGGAGGGATGAGGTGGTTGAGTAATTGCTTTGCACCTTTGATGGGTGTGTGAGCTGACATGGTCCCTCACACAGGCTGGAGATTACACCCACTATTGTAAAAAAAAAAGAAAAGAAAAAAAAAGTAAAAGAGGGAGCATTGGTTCATCCTTTAATCCACTGCGTTTTGGATGCTACTAGGTGTGTGTGTGTGTGTGCGTGTGTGTGTGTGTGTGTGTGTGTGTGTGTGTGTGTGCGTGCGGGTGGGTGTGGCCTTTTTGTGGCCTTGCATTCATCATCCTGTTGTGTTTGTTTCATCAGGTTTCCAGAACACGAAACATACGTACACATCTCATATTGTGCAGTACTGTCGTACACCAGTGCCGTTGTACTGTTCCGTTCTATCTTGGCCTGAACCTGGCAAGGAATTGAACGCATATCTCTGATGCGCCAAGGAGAAAGGTCAGTGAGGATACACTTGTAGGGGTGTAAACGCGGTATTGACCATGCGCTGATGCCATATCGATAGGCTGCATCAATAAAACATGGGCGAGGTGAGAGACGCGAAATACCTCAGCGTCGGGATTCGGAGGGCTCCATTCAGGGGGCCGGGGAGTGACTTGATGGATTGGGCCGACGAAAGTGCTCCGTCGTCGCTGTTGAGACGGTTGTCAGCGGGCCAAGAGGGATCTGGGCTCTGGTACAGTCTCCCAGCCAGAGCGCCACGTCTCGGCCGAGCCCCGATCTGTATGTTGAATCTGTTGATCCTCATTAGGATCCCTTCACTCTTGGACCGTGCGTTCATCCATCGTCGGTGCATCTGTATTCCAGTACGGGCCCCATCCTAATGGCGTGTGTGGGCTGCGGTACGTCTTTTTTTATGGGACGCGTTGTGTTGTCAGATCGGTCAGGCGTGGAACTCTTCACGAATGACGTCACTCGAATAGGCTGGTCTCCAGAACCCATGAATCACAAGTGACACTTTTAGAGAATTACGTTTTACGATTTATGAGGTCTGACCCTGCTGCTCTCCCTTAGGTGACTGATTAAGAATACCGTTATTGTTTTCTCCCCTCTGATTGGCCAGTGTTAAACTGACCACAGCGGTTTGACTAATCAACTCGAGGGAAAGATCTGAAGGCTCATATTTCACTGGCCCTGGCGAAAAATGCAGAGAGATTAAAAAGCGGGTGAATGTAGCCTGTCCTGTGCTTGTGATCCCACCCGATGGTCGCAACCATGTTTCTCAAACAACTCACCAGGCCTCTGGGGGCGTATTCCGTCCACATCGCACACCAAGAGAAAGGACACTCCATGACTTGACCATTGTTGGCCATTGTTGCAATTCATAGGGACTCGAGCCAAGGTTAATTTGTTCCCTTATGGACATTATCATATTTATGTCTGTCTGCCCACTGTCTCACTGTCAGTCTGTCTGTCTCACTATTTGTCTATATGTATGTCCGTCTGTCTGACTATTTGCCTGTCTGTCTGTCTCACTATTTCCCTGCCTGTCTTACAATTTGCCTGTTGGTCGGTCTATCTGTCTCACTATTTGCCTTTCTGTCTGTCTCACTATCTGTGTGTGTGTCTTTTTTTCTGTCTCCCTTCTTTAATGGGATCATGTCAGCCTGCTTGCCATATTAAGTGCAGCTGATTGACATTATGTGACATGAGTGACGTGAGTATTCTGGTCCATTCCAGAGATTTGGAAAAGGGCCGATATTCTCCAAAGTGATAAATGAGGTGGGATGGACGCTTTGGCAGTTTAATACATGAAAGATGAGTTAAATGATTCAGCTATGAAGAAAAAGGCAAACACACTTCATTGCGGGGCATCCCTAAATGAGCTCACAAATCACCAAGCCGGTTTATGAAGTCCAGTCCATATGGAGCAATCTTGGCTAAAGAACAGGACACATATGGCACATACGGTGGTGGTTGATGTATCGCCGCATCCCAAATTTAAATCCATGTGAATGTGCACATTCTTCTCACAATGTTGACGTTGTCACCACTGAGATGACACAGCATCTCACCGTCTCACTGTGTGGCGTGTTTCGATTTCTGTCTGACAGACATGACGATATACTATGACGTACTGGGACGACTACAGACTGCAAGTATGTGAGTAGTCTGGCTCAAAATGTGAGTGTGTCTGCAACACCTGTGAACCAGGTTTCTTTAGTTTACTACATCCAGACCATAATAACCCTTTAGTCGGGCCACCCGAAGCACCTGGCACGGAGCCTAATCTCTTTAACCTATCCCCCCGGTCTCGTCATCCTGCCTCAGCCGGAGCGCAGTGTTGACGTGTTTCTCCCGCTCCCTCCCTTGCGGCGCTACTGTTGCTAAAGCATATCAGGGTTGCTAGGTGATGAAGGGAGAGGAGGAGGGCGGGGGGGTGGTGGTAGTCAGGATGTTGACGTCTGAGTTGCTGTTTTCTCCTCATGCTGTGAGCTGGTCACTGCCACCATAATGAGAGCCTGGGGATCTGGATGAGGGTTGCTGTGTGTGGTGTGTGTGTGTGTGTGTGTGTGTGTGTGTGGGCACGCAAGTGTGTGTGATGAGGAGGGTGTAGCTAACTATACATGAGGGGGAACGTGTGGGAGGAAAAACAGCAAGGATCTGGCTGAAGGACAGCATCACATATTTGTGATTATTGTGGGTATTTGAGCACGTGTGTGTGTGTGTGTGTGTGTGTGAGTTGCATGTAGTACACACGTGCGTGTGTGTGTGTGTGTGTGTGTGTGTGTGTCTGTGTCTGTGCGTCATGCACGTTCAAACACACCCACCCACACACACACACACACACTGTCTGCTGGGCGGTCACAGCCATGACTACGTACTGCACACGCCCTCCGACACCTTCAGCTCCATCCATCCCTCCATGTGGTCCTCTTTCATCCTGTTTTTTGTTCAGTTTCCCCATCTCTCATCCATGTCTCCGTTCATCTCCATCAAGTAGTCCAGCCCCCCCCCCTCTCCCCCCCCCCCCCGCCCTACACCATCCGTCTTTCCAATGAATCGCTCATCATTTGCCTTTTCATTTGCCTGCCTGCCTCCAGTGCGTTCTCTTCTTTCTCCTCCCATCCATCCTATCCCTCTTTCCGTCTCTCCCTCTCTCTCTCTCTCCATCCCCCCCTCTCTCTCTCTCTCTCTCTCTCTCTCTCTCTCTCTCCATCCCCCTCTCTCTCTCTCTCTCTCCATCCCCCCTCTCTCTCTCTCTCTCTCTCTCTCTCTCTCTCTCTCTCTCTCTCTCTCTCTCTCTCTCTCTCTCTCTCTCTCTCTCTCTCTCTCTCTCTCTCTCTCTCTCTCTCTCTCTCTCTCTCCTAATCGCCTGGCTAATTGACTCAGACTTTGTCAGCAGGCTTACAGGTGTCACTCCACAATATAACGCACACGGTGACCTATGCAGGGCTGTGTGTGTGTGTGTGTGTGTGTGTGTGTGTGTGTGTGTGTGTGTGTGTGTGTGGTGGAGACACCCAGAACACACACACACACACACACACACACACACACACACACACACACACACACACACATCTCTCATGCCATGCAGCGCCTGATTTGAGGCCAAGGTGATTGATGTTCAGTAAGGTGTTACGGCAGATAACTCCCTCTATGAGGAGAAGAGCTGTATCGGTCTCACATGTCCCCTGCCTGTCCATGCATTATTTTTGCCTGCTGTCCTTCATCTGTGTCCTGTGTCTCTGCGTCCCCTGGCTCCAGGTTCGTCCCAAGCGTCCAAGAGGGCACGCGGGACAAACCTGGAGCCAGGGGACCCATGGGGCCAGGGTCCCGCCGCTGTGTTACACACACCTACATGCGTGTCATGGCGAGGCAGGCCCCTGCGTGCGGGCAGCTTGTCATCATGCGGAAGTAAAACAACTCACCGCTGTGTCCGCTGAACCAGCGGGGGGCGATGTGCAGGGGCAGGGTGTCAGCCAGTGACCCCCGGGACCCCAGGTAGAGCACGCTCTCCGTGTGGTGGTGGTGGTGGTGGTGGTGATGGTGGTGGCCGCCGCCGGCGCTCTCCGGGCCGAAGCCGTTGCCGTGGGGGCCGGTGGCGTCGGGGCCGGGCCCCCCGCCGCCCCCCACGGCTCTGTCCGAGTCCGTCCCTCTGGGGGCGTAGAAGCCGAAGGGCACGGCGGCCCCGTGGTCGATGCCCATGCCGGCCACGGAGCTGACCGAGCGGCTCCGCAGGCCCATGGTGCCGCCGGGCCGGTAGTGGCCGAAGTGGGACGAGGGCGGCACTGCGCTGTCGTCCGTGGACACACCGGGGAAGGCTCCCCGGGGACGCCCCGTCGTGCTCTGCTTCCCCCCCATCCAAGGTGCACCCCCGGGGGAAGACGGGCGGGGGGGGGGGGGGGGGGGAAGTTCTCGAAGAGATGGGGGCTCGGCTCGATCCTCACAGAGGGTCGAGAGAGCTGTCACCGGCAGCTGCCGCCCCCTCCCTGTCCTCCTGGTGGTGTGCCCGTCTGTCAGTCAGTCAGTCAGTCGTCTGTCTGTCTGTCTGTCTGTCTGTCTGTCTGTCTGTCTGCAGTGGTTTTCTCGGCCCCTTGGCAGCCAACAGCGCGGCTGCTGTTGGTCTGGATCTCCAGTCGGCGGCGGGTCGTCAGGTCTGACCACAGCCGCTGTGGCGCGCTGCAGACGGAACAGCCCGCGTCTCCGCTGAAGCGAACATGAGCGCTCCACCGCGTCTGCGTGAAATAAACCTCGAGTGGGGGATGACGGTGAACGACAGCTCGGTTCGGGCAAAAATAAATAGATGATGTTATATTGCGGTGATCACCCCCCACCACCCCACCCCCGATCAGACCGTGTGTGTAGCGTGTCGGCAGCGCAGCAACACGTTTCTACCGCTCACTGCGAACGACAGCGCGCAGCCTCCTCCTCGGCACCACGACAACACACGCAGCAGCCGGGATGACACGCACAACACATCCAGGCGTCCAACCGCAATGAGCGCCTCCTTCTCCTCCTTCTCCTCCTCCTCCTCCCCTCCTCCTCCGGAGGCTCCCCGTTCAGCCGTCCTCTGACAACTGTTGCTGGGAGAGGACTGGCGACGACGTCGATCACCGGGACGATTTGCCGTCGCTCGTTGGCGACGTCGTGGCTGTTGTTGTGCTTTGTGTCTCTCCCCCCCCACCCCACCCACCACCCACCCACCCCCCGCTGTCGTGTGCCGTGGATTCGGGTCACCGTAGGACTACACGCCGCTCCCTTGCGCTCTCCAACCCGCTGCGCCGCGGATGCTGCTGCTGGCGAGACAATGGAGGTGCCCAGTGCGCAAACTCAGATTATTAATACAGACACGATATACACACACCGAGACAGTGTGCACAGCAGCAGGAGGAAGCAGAACACGGTTTTGTTTTATTCCTGGAGGCAACAGGACACTCCGACGACGTGAAATCTGAAGTCTGTCGACTTCTAAATATATATGCAGTTATATAGGCATGTAGCGCAGAGACTTTTCATCATATGCGTAATGATTTGGATTACACGCATGGCATATATTCCGTGTAGGATTACTGGGTGTAATCCTCCATCTCTATATTAGCTAGGGTGGCTTGAGGCTTTATTTCAGTGAACAAAAGTTGATTTGCAGGCTCCTGCAGCCAACCGACTGCAACCTGATAAGGAACCCTATGGCCAAGTATAGTTGCGTCTAAAGGCCCGCTGGAGCCCAATCTATAAATGGTATACCCTCATTCCACACCCGATATGTTATACAAGCAATGCTATAGGACTCATTTATATATACAATTTAACAGTGGACCTGGACTTAGTTTGTGTGCAGTTTTTCCCCAAAATAACAAAAACACAAACAATTCTGATTTAGGTACGCCCCTTTTATTGTTTTTGTTCAATGTACAATTAAACATACATTTGAAGAATTCTTATAATCATAGTATTTTCGTGTATATAATCCGATTTGCAACTTCAAGAATGAAAGTTTGTCCTTAATGAACTGATGCGACCAATAAATTAAAACCCCCGCAATGCTCCCCCCTGGTGGCGTATATACATACTGCATCGTCTCCCTACAAGACGTTAATTTAGCCCCATTGTTTATTACAAGGTGCTGTTGTACTGCAAGATGACACCAGTACAATAGTACAGATACATTTTTTAATTATATTACCTTAATTATACACAACTAATTATCAAGAATCTGTGAACAATGGAAAACATTTTTTTTTTTTAAATCAGCTAAATCAGCCATCAAATGTTCAGAATGGGGAGGATCTAATCATTTAATTCATTTCGTAAAACAACACAACTCAAATAAAATGATTACCTGTCATTTCAACGAGAGAGAGAGCGAGAGAGAGAGCGAGAGAGAGAGAGAGACAGAGACAGAGAGAGAGGAGAGAGAGAGCTCACATAGAGTAAAAGTGCTGTAGAATCAGCCCAGCCTCTGCGTTCGGACCATCGGTTAAAAGCCGGGGGACGAGCAGGACACATACAGAGCGCTACAGAACCTTCCCGGGGTTCATCAGGTTTTTGGGGTCCAGGGCTTCCTTGAGGCTCTGCATGACCCCCATGGCCCCGGGCCCCATCTCCTCCCGCAGCAGGGCCCTCTTCCCCAGGCCGACGCCGTGCTCCCCGGTGCAGGTTCCCTCCAGGGCCAGAGCACGCCTGGAGGTTGGATGGACAAAGGTTTGGTGGTTCCCGTGCTTGACTGAGCATCGAGCTCATCATCATAGCCCCATAAGCCCCCCAACGGAATGCAGTATGAGTACAAGTTGGATGCAGTACTTGCCGTGGTTATTTAGTTTACATCATTGCCCTGTTGTTTTGAGGGAGTTGTCTTAAGCCTTATTTATAAGTCCTAAAAAAATGTGGATGACCGCATGGGGAGGGAAGGGTTGACCCTTGCCTCTCTGATAAAAACCCGTTTGATGTCTCCCGCCGCAGGCCGTACATCATGGCTGTGATCAATGTGCGCTGGCATGGGGATGGCAATATTGGAATGACAAGGTATCGCTATTGATCCACACGCTGAATTCCTATAGCTCAACAGACGCCTTGCAGCAGGACGCTCGGAGTGCTGCAGGCTCAGCAAAAAACACACACGCACACGCACAAGACTCTGGCTGGGTGGGATGGGGACAGAGTGAGGTTGGTTTTATTGATCCAACAACTTGGTTGGCCTATAAACCCACACACACACACACATAGACACACACAAATCCTCTTCTACTATGGCTAAACTTATAGGAATACAACAAAAATCTAGAGGGCTCTCAGAAGAGCACATATCTCAGCCACACCAAAAAGTCCCCTGGATCGGAATTCAGATCTGGATCTGTGCCAAAATCAATTGAACTATTCATTGGCCCATAAGTAATCTGACCACCAAGTTTTGTATAATTCCATACATAACCTTTTGGGTTATCTTGCCAACTGACAAACAAACAGGGGTGAAAACATAACCTCTTCCCACCTTTGATGGCGGAGGTTTAGAAAGTCAAATGTCACTGGAGATGGTTTGGGTTGGACGGGGGAACGAATGCTAATGAAGAGGAACACCACGGAGGTAGAACGAAGGGAAAGCGAGCTCATTAGGTTAGCGCGGTCGACAGGCCCCGTTACCTGGCCAGCCTCTCTGTGAACAGATGGACCCGCTGGACCTCGTCCGCGTCGTCGGGATCCAACACCATGATGCAGTGGAAGTTACCGTCGCCCACGTGACCAGCTATTGGACCTGGGGGGGGGGGGGGGGGGGGCGGGGGGAGAAGCCTCCAATAAAACACTCAATAGAAAAACAAACATTTCCTTCTAGGGAGCGAGGGTTCAAATAATACATTGGTGGTTACATAGTAGTAAAGGTTTATGAATCAGTTAGTTCGTAACTTCATAATGTCGGTCATTTATGATTCAATTACAATTACACACACCTGCCTATTATTTCTGTGGCTAAACAAAAAAACCTCTAAAACCCACAGTTGTTTCACCATTTCATCCGGTCCATGTTATTAATCGTTTACCCTTATTTTGCCCGCACATTGTCCTGGATCCGGATCTGCGGGGGAGTCCAGATTCGTATGACGTTAACCCTCAGCAAGTTTTTAAAGAATCCTAAAGAATCCTTAAAAATATATTTTGATTTGGATCTGCGCCAAAATCGAATCTACTGTTCAGGTTGGCCCATAAGTAATCTAACTACCAAGTTTTGTCCAATTCTGTACCTAACTTATATCTAGCAAATAAACAGACCAACAGGCGTGAAAACATAACCTCCAGAGGTAAAATTAACCAATAAACCACTAAAGTAACAGTAGCGCTGTGTGTGGTTGATAATGGACCAATAGCAACAGAGAGAAGTCAGGACACAGTACCCGTGAGTCCGCTTTGGACCAGGTCTGCCTTGGTCTCCACTACGATGAGAGGCAGACGGGAGAGGGGAACACACACGTCCGTGGAATAGGCCTGTGAAGACCGACCACACACACGTACGCGCACACACACACACACACACACACACACACAGACAAACACGCACACATGCTTATATTTCTATGAAATACTTCCAATATTATGAATATTACAGCTGCAATGGACACAACACAGAAGTGGCTGACGGGACATTGCAATGACATACATATCATATTATTTAATATTTAACAATATGTAAAATATAAATGTTTTAAATGTGAGTAAAGCGTCGAGCTCTAACCTATATGAGCTGAGCTGAGCTGAGCTTCATTGGCGGAAGGGAGGATATTAATTAAGAACCTAATGCGACTGATACATGTTGTCATATACAGGTCTGTGCCTTATACCCCAAGTGGCACCCATACAACCGTAGTGGATTTAAATACTTCCACTGCTACAAATGCGAGAGCAGCTCACCTTACAGCCCGGTCTGAGGGCCAGAGCAGCGTACCAGGCATCGTGACGGGCTTTCCACAGACGGCCTCTCGTCTCCTCATCCCGGGCCCACTGGAAATCAGACCCCCCGTTGGCACACGTGATCTCCTCTGTGGGTGCGTGACACACACACACACACACCACACACACACACAATGATTTTCCAAATATTATGTTATAGTGTCCGTTTTGGTGTCTGTAGTGAAAAGAGGCGATAGATTAGATTAGGAAAGAAATCGAATTTCAGCGAAAAAGGTGCATGGTGCAGCTTAAAAGATGTCCAGATGCTCTTTGTACTCGTCACTTCCGCATGCCTCATGAGTGACACGGTCACACACCCACCCGTTGTGCGGACCTGTTCCTCCAGACTCTTCTCCGTGCCGTGGAACTCCAGGAACAGGGTTGGCGTCACAGGGTAGGACAAAGAGTTGAACTTGTTGCACGCATCCACCATCACTTCGTCCAGGAACTCTAGAAACGCCACACGAAAATGTGGCCGAAACCCACGACAAGATCAACAAAACACACACTCATACTAATATATCATTTTAATTTCATAACATTGTCATTAACATTACACTCACATACTTTGCTGGACTTTGCTGGACTCATCACAGTTACTGCACTGTGTTCATGATGCTGCTGCACTACTGGCACTTTAAATGCTTTTGAATGTTTTTTGTAAAGAAACTAAATGTACATATCATTCAACAGTCACTTTGCTGCTCTTTTTTGGTTTATTTTATTGTATATATTATTTTTATGGTGTTGTTTTTGAGATTTATACTGCGGGAGGGAATGGGGAGTAAGCATTCCTATGTACTTGTTATTAACGGCCAATAAAAATGGTGTATCTTGTGTATAATGCACCGCTTCCTCACAATCAGAGTTTTGCTGATGGGAAAGGATGAGCCAAAGAGCGGTTGATGATCAATGAGTGAAGTGCAGAACCCGGCAGAGGACAGAGAAGGGAGAAAGAAACCCTGCCTCATTCAGACTGCCTGCCAGCCACGCCCCCTATTCACTACCGCCACATCGTCAGCCGATCCAAACCCAGCCACCCATCCACCCATAGGGACCCCACCCTCGGTCCTCACCGATGCGTGCGATGGGCACGCCGGCCTGCAGGACGCCCACGGTACTGTCCACGGCCGCCTGGACGGAGGGGAAGGAGCAGACGGCGGACACCATGGCCTCGGGGACGCCGTACAGACGCAGCGTGGCCTTGGTGATGACGCCCAGTGTGCCCTCTGACCCCACAAACAGGTTGGTCAGGTTGTAGCCCGCCGCAGACTTTCTACAGCCGCAAGAGATTCAAGATTCAGGATGTTTTTAATTTGCAACAAGTAAAATTGGAATGCTTACTCCCCATTCCCTCCCACAGAATGAATTACCACAATACTATACTAAACTGAACAATACTATACTGTAAACAACACTATATACTACCTATGATATGGTTTACTATATACTATAAACAACACTATATACTATACTATGGACTATACTATATACTATGAACAACACTATACTATAACAATACTGTACACAATAAAAATAACAATAAAGTGACTTTTTTTGTGCAAAAAGCTTTTTAAAGAGCCAGTAGTGCAGCAGCATCATTAATACAGTGCAGTACACCGTAAGTCCTCTTCACAAATGTGCATGATAATAGTAATACTTCTAAAACAAGTAGTCAATAAGTGAAGTACATAAAAAAGGGTTAGGGTTAGTGTGTGTGTGTGTGTGTGTGTGTGTGTGTGTGTGTGTGTGTGTGTGTGTGTGTGTGTGTGTGTGTGTGTGTGTGTGTGTGTGTGTGTGTGTGTGTGTGTGTGTGGTGCACTGTGGCTTATGAGTACCTGGGACGCCGGCCCTTCCCCGCGGTGTGCAGGACGGTCCCGTCGGCCAGGACCACCTCCAGGTTCAGGACGTTCTGCTGCATGGTCCCGTAGTGGACGGCGTTGGTGCCGGAGGCGCTCGTGGCAGCCATGCCGCACAGAGACGCGTCGGCTCCAGGGTCTGAAAGGAAACGCCTTACTTATGGACTGATGCTGCGCCACTGACCCCTACAACCTCCTGACTGACGTGTGTACTGGACGCCTGGACCAAGAAGGTGTACTGGACGCCAGCCAGCAGGTGGTGCTGTGCAGTAAAGTAAACCTCACTCCCCAGCACGTTCTAGCATGAAGCTAGAGTCTGTGGGGTATTAGCTTCTCATGTTAAGAGTGTCAGCCTTTCATGCCGGGAACCGTGAGTTCCGCTACACAGACAGGGTCATTCAGCAGACATTGTCCCACTCCACTGACTATGTGTCAAATCCTTGTTTAGACTGTAGGTTTACGATTGCTCTTTATCCCAGACTTCACTTAGGAACCCTGCACGATCCCTGTGTTACGAAAACACACAAATCGTGTGCACCTTAAGGTGTTTTGAAAAGCTATAGTGAGGCTGGCAGGCTATAAAACATTGTTTATTGAGCTCTGGGGAAAACCCTGAGGGGATCACTAATAGACAAAAACTGAAAACGTCTGAATGTAAGACAGACCTACGGGAAACCACAGCCCGGTGTCTCGGAGGTAGGAGTTGAGGGCCTTGCGGGTCACACCAGGCTCAACGGTCACATCAAAGTCCTCCTGGTGGACGTCCAGCACCTGGTCCATCTTCCTGAGGCTGAAACAAACCCCACCCTGGGGAAAGCATGTGACAATATGTACCTGAACACAGCTATAAACAAACAAACAAAGACATATATACCTGACACACACACACACACACACACACACACACACACACACACACACACACACACACACACACACACACACACACACACACACACACACACACACACACACACACACACACACACACACACACACAACGGTGGGTCTGTCTGACAGTTGCCGTTAATGTAAAGTCGTTGACGTCTGTCCCGTGTCTCGGGTGCCTACCACGCTGAACAGAAAGCTAATTCCACCGAACACCGGGGGTCGTGTGGTCAGTGAAAGTGAAAGCGTATTTTTGACTTTTGTTTGACCTTCAAAGATACCTTTAAAGCCCCGACCCCTCCTTCCAGGCCAGTCCCCGTGCCGAAGGGAATGATGGGAAGGTTGTGGCGATAGCAGATCTTGGCGAGGGCACTGACCTCCTCCACACAGCGTGGAAACACAACCACATCCGGAGGGCGACATCTGCACAGGAAGACCTTTTTCTTTATAAATGTAGATTTTGTTTACACACATACGTCATTTACGGTAAGTAAGGTTGTCAAAGAAAATACAAGGAAGTTGACATGACCGTATTGGTGTATGGACTGTTATTACATATAGGTCGACAATACAATACAAACAATGACACATTTGGACTACACAAAAACATCTGATGCACATAATATGCAGTACCTGACGCACATGCTTAAGACTAGACCAGGTGATCCAGTTCCTCACAATTCGTATATAGGTGTGACAGAACCAACTAATGTAATTATTTTTATTGAGGTATATATACCTCAATAAAAAGAGATTAGTCAATAGGTGAGAACAAGAAAGATAAAGAGAGAGAGATAGGTGTGTGCAAGAATGTTTGGAGAGTCTGACCTGTGCACAGACTCATCTCTGCCATGTTGCTCCCTGACAGTTGCACCTGTTGACACGCCACTTTCACCACACACTGACGTGAAGGCAGAGATGACCTTCTGCAAACCCTCTCTCTGCACAGGGAGGAGAGCATAGAGAACATAACGCCACACCTTACTCGTACTGGAAGGCGGTCGATGCATAGCTTACAAACAGTATGCACTACGTGCGGTTGTTTATGCATGCAGGCATGACATTATATATACGTGCAGACAGTCGGACTGCAATATCATCAAGCTTACACTTTGAGTATGTTCTGTTCGGATGGTGCGAGATCGTACAAGTCGTGACACGTGAGGGAGCACGCGTCTCGTCCGTGTCACAGTGAAGAGCATCGTGCATAATGCCCTATTAGACTCAAGACCACGCTTTTATAATGGCATACTGTAAACACATCAATGTACTTCCGGTTTACTGTCCGCGAGTGGGCGGACGGCCGGAACATGAAGCGCAGCGCACCCATAGCGCGATACTCCCGACCGCCGCCAGGGGGGGGAGGGGGCGCTGCAGCGACTCTATTGACTCGACCGAGCGACAAACAGGGAAGGAAGGGAAGTTGCAACAGGGAAGTTTTGTGTTGCGAATGTTGTTCAAATGTTGTCATATATCATAGAGTGTTATAGATCTTATACTTAACTTAAGGCTAAACAACCTAAGGAGGTTTACCTCAGTTCTGCATGGGTTCAAAGGCTGCACGGCTAAGTTTGATGTGGAGAATTGCCAAAGTGCAGGTGCTGTTGATACCTTTTGCATTGTATATGATTGTATAACATATTTATGATAAACATCATCAAGCATCTAACAATAACAACATGGTTTTGCTTTTCATGGCTGTAGGTGTCCGCAAATGGGACTATATGTTTAGTTTTGTTTCATAGTTTGGTTAGGTCTATGTTATTATTTTGCAAGAATACAATATTGCATATTATTGTATAACATATATGAAATAAACATCAAAGCGTCTAACAATTACAAAATGGTTATGTTTTATGGCTGTAGGTGGGCTGATTGCCTCTTCTCTGATACTACAAACTCAGACAACCATGTATCCTGTAGACATTTGGCCATCTGTGGATTGTGATGACCTACTGTCTGCGTCCAATCAGTACTTGTCTTCAATGGAACCAAGCAGCAGTGAAAACCACGAATGGTTCGACATACGGTCTAATACACCCCATCACACAAAGGTGCAACCTGGACTTTTCCTGTGTACTTTGTTCAAATTGAATCCCTAATCAGAGATAACCAACACGTTCTACTGTCTAAATTGGTTGCGTGTTTGTCTTCAGACAACACGCAACGTTGTCATTTCCCTCATGAGCTCAGTGTGTGTTTGTGTGTCCAGGTGGCTATAACTGGAAGCAACGTGAGTAGATTACAGATGTTTCCCGATGACCAGTCGGAATGCACTGTGCTGGCTCTTCACCCCCCTGGTGACCCAGACAAAGGTTGTGTGCACAATATTAATTGATTGTGAATCTGTAGGAGTGTGTTAAGAGACCCTCTCTTAACACACACTCCTACAGATTTAGAAATGTGTTTCATACATACAGGTCTTCTGCACTAACTGTCATTTGCTGTGTTTAGTGTTGGCTCTCTACCTGCATGGTAAATGGTGTTCGGTTGAAGATGTCTTGACCACCTCGAGCAAGTCCAGGGCCGGCCTAGTGATGGTGTGTGTGTGTGTGTGTGTGTGTGTGTGTGTGTGTGTGTGTGTGTGTGTGTGTGTGTGTGTGTGTGTGTGTGTGTGTGTGTGTGTGTGTGTGTGTGTGTGTGTGTGTGTGTGTGAGAATCCTACTGAAAAGTAATGCAACCTTTTATTACTGAATGTAGTAATGTTATTACCTACCTAAATAACCACAATTTTGTTGTACTGAGTATGCAATGACAATAAAGGCATTCTGATTCTGATACTTCGTAACACGTTTGTTTTCATTTACCTTTTGGATGGTGTGTGTGTGTGTTTGTTGTATTCCCAGGTGGAGTCTGCCATGGAGCGCGTCATCCTGTTTATCCTGGGCCAGGTGCTGCAGAAGCTCGCTGACAGTGACATGCTGTTCTCCCTTCACCCCAGGACGGAATGTGGAAAACTGCTGTGGATGGATGGGCAGGCGGTGGGATTTTACACTTTCAAACAGAAAGGTGTGTTTGTGTGTCATTTTCATCCGCAAAGAGTAAAACGGAATAAACAGCAAAAGTGTGCAACTGTGTACATAAAGAAATTATGAAACCTGATTTTTTTGTCCTCAAATGGGAATATATATATATATATGTTTAGTTTTGGTTCATAGTTTAGTTCTATGTTATTATTGTACTATAGTGAATACATGTTTAATAACACATTCTAAAGATCCTGAGAACCTAAAGCAATGTGGATTTAGTGTATAATGTGTTCAAAGACAAGATTTGTAGTACAATGGAATGCCTACCTATCCCCATTCCCTTCCGCAGTAGGAATTTTCACAACAATACTATACACAATACTATACAAACTATACAATACTAAACAATACTATGCTATGAAACAGCACTATATACTTCCTACAATATGCTTTACTATATACTATATATACTAACAGCACTGCACTATACTTTACTTTTATTATATATGTACGTCTTTCTTAGTAGATTGTTTGCGTGTTAGTTAGATATTGTTCTATTTTTGTTTGCCAACTTATTGTACTTTTACCTGAGCACCGGCTCAGTTCTTGGAGACTTGTTAGGAATGAATTGCACTTATGACTTCTGGTGACGAGTGGTTCTCTTACCTACCTTTGTTGAAACACACTAATGTAAGTTGCTTTGGACAAAAGTGTCTGCTACATGACTGAAATGTAATGTAATGTACTATATACTATAAACATCACTATACTGTAACAATACTATCCAGAATAAAACAGAACAATAAAGTGACTGATGGATGATTTATACATATGGTGAATTGTATCTTGAATCTTTCTAACTTCCACAGAAGAGACTGTGGTTAATGCTGACTCCCACTGACACATCTGTGGTTCATCCTAACTTCCACTACAGAGTGTGTTAATGGTCAGGTTGGCTTCGTTGGTTTTTTATAGGCAGTCTGTGTGGCCGCTGGACCGCTCAGAGCTACCTGCTTCCCGTATTGGACACGACTCTCGTACGCCGGTGCCGGAGGGGTCGTGGCTTCGGGCTCCAGATGCTGTCCGACTTCTGTTCCCTGTTCCCCGGGGAGGAGGTGGTGGGGCTTAGCTCTCCGTTAGCACCCAGCATGGTGTCAGGTGAGTTTGCAGTGGTGGTGGTGGTGATGGTGGTGAGGGTGGGCAGTTCAAAAACATATATCCAAAATCAAATGTCCTTAATGTAAGAAAGTGGTCTGATTGGAATGTTCTAATTATGTTTTACTTTTTGCTCACTCCTACGTGTGTGTGTGTGTGTGTGGCCGCAGTATGCAAGAGATTCCTGCAGCAACACGAGGAACAGAGGGAGCGCTTGTACGAGGTGGCGGAGGCGCCGGGTAGGTGGGACCAGCGACGCAACATCTGGATGAGCATCCAGCTGGGACGCTACTCCCACCGCACGGACAATGTGGTGTGTTTCTAAGAAACATCTGAAGGGAAATATGCAGAAGGTGTGCCAGAACTTGTGCAACATCTGACTGTATTACTCGGGGTCAAGTAGTGATGGTGATTTGTCGGGTCGGTTAGATTGTGAATCAATCATTATAAGCTTTTTTTTATCTGTATTCTGGGGCTTTGTAACAATAAAGTATATTGTTATTTTATATACTCAACAGTCCTTGAAGCCCCGTTCAGATTCTAGAATAAATTGCGGCCTCCTTGGAGAACCAAGTGTACGTGGAACAGCCCTGGATCCAAGCCTATACTGGTGTCTGTTGTCCACCGTATCAACCCTGGTGTCTGTCCCAAGCTCATGGCAGCTCTTCAAACAGCAACTCTGACAACACAGGATATTGCTCCACAGCCCACACTGACTCCCCGGATACAGGGAAGGGTCTCCACTACCACCACATATGGCCTTCTGAGATGCAGGCTGACCAATAGCGAATCGGAAGAGAAGAGGAAGAGCCTTGAGAAAACAAACACCAGAAGTTCACAGTTCAACACACACGTTGTTTGTGTTGAAGTGTTTAACCCCATTATGCATTAAAGAAAGAAAAGATTATTACCTCCGCCATCAAAGATGGAACGGAGGTTATGTTTTCACCCCTGTTTGTCTGTCTGTCAAACAGCTTGGACAAAAACTTGGTGGTTAGATTACTTATGGGCCAAAGATCAGTTGATTAGATTTTGGCACAGATCCGGATTCAAATCCGGATCCAGGAGACTTTCTGGTGTGGAGGAGGTATGCACTTTAGTACTTATTTATGTGTGAAATTAATCCATGGTTAAAGTGGTCGTCCCAACTTTTGTTTCGCTCATATGTGACTTTGTGTGAACAAATTACATAGAATCTGATCGTTGGGGCTGCTTTCGTATGGGGTCCTAAATCTGATACAGGTCTGATTTTTCGTGGTCGCATCAAATCGAAGTTCATGCGACTTTTTCAGTCTCTGACCGAGTGCCGGAAAGGAACACAGGCATATTTAACAATTAAAAAAGATATATTTTATTCCTCCCAAGCAGCTACTGCAAGTTAAATACAGAAAAGGAAACCGAGGTCAAAATAATACAACAAACAGGAAATGAAATTCAAACATTGACCTCCCAAACTGGAGACATGAGGGGAGACCACGGAATGGGCTAAATAAATGAATAACACATGAGGGGACGAACACAAACGACAATCTATCAAAGACACCACGCCATCAAAACAAGACTTATATTTCCCCCTCCTATAATAAATAATGAAATGAACTCGACCAATCAGTCACAATTAATCAGCCACACCTGTCTTGAAACCCAGCAGCTGTGTGGCCTCAGCAGAGGTCAACTCAAAGAAAAGGTAAAACATATGTTATATGAAACCAAAGCTATGTGTTATCATTATCTGTACTGGATTGTGTATATATGAAATATGCATGTTAATATAAATATAAAGGAAACATGTGTGGCTGGAACCCAAGCCCTCACACACTCAAGGTGGATATTAGTCAACTCACAATATTTGGGGTGACGGTCACGTCTGCTTCTGTACAAGGAAAACGTGTCGGAGAACACGAAAAAGTTAAAGGGATAGTTCACTTATAGGCTAGGAAAATGTATGTGTAGATAATTATGTTAATTAAGTTTTCTACATATTGGTGTAAATATGGTCGATTTCCGACTTCATCTACTATTTTTAATTATCTTTATTGAAACATTTATCGTAATTGCACTGGATGCTGCCAATTTTACCAGTCATGTGATCGCGATGACGTCATCAGTGCTCCGTTGTACACCTGGTAAATGGCGAGTTATCAAGGTAATAAATCCAGTGAGGAAGAAACTATTGAACTGAATGCAGAAAGAGGGGTTCAACCGTAGAGGTTTGAACCAAGGAGGCCTATAGGCCCGACAGTAGCCATTGTTGTGTTAAACTATATTCTATATAAGTTGTCTATATCCCCGCCGTGTGCCCAAAGGGCTGTGCGCACCACAGGAGCCAGACTACTCTCGAAGCAGAAGCGGTAACTATATTATATATATATTATACTTATATTATATAATATATATATATAGACAGCTTGGGTCAGATGTTGTTGTCGAGAAAATAACAAACATGAAAGGATGTGTTTGAGCAGCGGCAGCAGCACCCAGGACTCGAGACGCACACTAGTAATAAATATCGTTTATATAATATAATATAGTACATTATATTAACATAATATAGCCATACAATATATAACTACCGCCTCTGCGTCAAACGCAATCCGGCTCCTGCAGCGCACGGCGGGGGACACAGACAACCCACATAGAACATAGAACATAGAACGTAGAACATAGCCCCGAACACAACACCTATAACTACACAACGCCTGCTTTTTACTCGTTTTCTGCTTCTTGACTCTCTTCTCTTTGCTCTCTTGGCCCTGCTCAGGACTTGCTCTGTAGGAGCGTCACCGTCGGGCTGGGCCAACACGCTATGTTAGGCACAGCTGATCAGATCTCAAAAGCTGATCTGAACAGGCTTCAACAACAGGCGATGAGCGAAGCCACTCTTGAACTGACAATAGTTCTCAAAGTCGAGCTTGCCTGTCCGTCCCGGGAGGACGACAACACTTTGCCAACCACCGCCTTCATGTATGAAGCCTCGATCGCTGAGTCGGCACTTTGAAGAAGTGTGCATGCTCCGGATTACTTTTGTCTCATACGTTGCAGTATTTTGCGATACAATACGGCATTGTGTCGATATTGAACGCTCAAAATCAACGCACAATGCACATAACGAACAATAGTGAATGACTGCTCGATTGGCGACTGTGGCACTGTTGACGTCACAGCCGCTGAATTTGGTCACGTGACAGACAAAATGGCATCTCCCACAGAAAGATCGATTTTTTTAACAACCAAAATTTTTTATTTTATAGAAAATAGCAGCGGATGCTTGTGAAAAACTCAGGGTATATTTAGAAGTTACTGCTTTATCGCCCTATGTACTTTTTCAAATGAGTGAACTATCCCTTTAAGAGCCATAAATATGAATCTAATCTAATCTAATCTAATCTACTCGAGTCTAATCTAATCTAAGACAAGTATAACAACGCTTGTGTTTTGACAGTGTTTTGAATGATACACCCAGCTGTGTTGGTGTTCTTCTGCGGGTCACCTCAGGACAGTGACCGCTTCCCACTGACACTAACAGGATATTATAAATATATTTGAAATAAATGTAGACAGCCAAACAATATCGGAGCTCTAAGGCCTGCAGTGTGAACGGAGGGGACTGTGTGTGGCGAGGAAGAAAAGCACTTTAATTGATCTTAATCTTGAATTGTCTTGCGTGGTCAAAATAAAAATGACATCTTGTCTGACTCTTGTTAATAATGAGACCGAGAGATTTGGATTCAACTTCTAATTGTGTGAGTTGTCCATACATGTGCTCCTACTTATTCTACACATATGCATACCACAGAGCCATGCTGTGTGCTGAAGGGGAAATTAATGTGATACAAGTCCAACAAATACTGTGCAACCGGCCAAATAATGTCCTTTTAATTTATTACATTTTAATTGTCCATACATTTGCCCCCACGCATGCTACAGATGCCTGCATAGGCCTACCACAAAGCCATTCTGTGTGCTGAAGGGAAACCGACACCGACAATGATATGAAAGTCCAAGAAAGTATTTCTTTGCTATTTACTGTGCACACGATTTCCTTTTATTCGATATTTTGCCAAACAGGCCCGTCGTGTATCGTAAAACGAGCGCACTTGAGTCTCAGGACTAGTAGGAAGTCTGCAGAGATCTCTAGGAGCGACTCCCTAAAAAAACTCCCGAATTACTGTAAAACATGAGCAGAATCTACCAGAACTCGTCCTTACAGAACAAGCCGGTCCACAATGAGAAGGTGGACTGCGTGTGGCCCCCCGCATGTCAAAGGTAAGGAATTAAAATGAGTTGTAGTTTTGTCCAAACCAACCGACGAGTCCTCTTGGACTGCCTTGACGCGCCACTGATTTATAATATTACTATTATTATTATTATTATTATTATTATCATACATATTATTATTGTTATACATACATTTATTCTATGTTTGTCGCCAGTGGGCCGGGGGTTCTTCTGGAAGGAAAGCTGCTCGATGTTTCCCGACATGTCATCACCGACGTCAATAACCAGAAGGTATAACCAGAATGAGTTCTGTCAATAATAGTTTTAAATGATGTCAATAAGTTATGTCAGTAAGTGTTATATGTTGTGTTATAATAACTTCAATTCGTGTTATAAAACGTTTTGTCAATAAATGTTATAATAAGTTCTGTCAGTAGTGTTATAATAAGTTCTGTCAGTATTGTTATAATAAGTACAGGCTACATCAATGGTGAGATTCTAGATTCCTCTTCCACCATGTGAAAGCAAAAAATCTTCAAATTGCAAAAAAGCAATCACCGAACCTTCTCCTTATCTGCAACAAAACGTTCTTGTTAACCTGCATTATTCTTCTGCGGCTATTCACTTACACATACACAAGAATAATCTGTGAGTCAATTCATCCAGGGAATTAAGTAATTTATGACTTCATATATGTTCTCACCGAGCACGTTGTGTCCTTTAACCGTCCCTAACTGTGTGTTATTGGCAGGTGCGTTTCTATGTGCTGTACGTCAGTCCAACCCGTGTCCATCAGCGAAGGTTCGACACCAGCGGGAAGGAAATCGAGCCAAATTTCAGTGACACCAAGAAGGTCAACACTGGTTACCTGATGTCCTCCTTCAGTGAGTTATTGTCGATTATCAACTACTCATCTAGAACGTTGTACAGCCAACTAACTTTTCACAATGAAATGGCCTACAGGAAGTTAGAAGATAAAATAACTGAGTGAGGAAGAAGAGGGATTTCTTTTAGCTGTACTATAGGCCCATGACACTACTATTTGTCTTTGTTATTCTACTGTAACAATAGGCTAGGGAAAAAGAGTCTTCATGGTGCAAGACTCAAGTAGATGTTTATTAATAATGCAGGGAGAGGGGGGTGAGGAGAGACTAACAGAAAGTCTTCATACATGTAATCGCCAAGGGAAACACAGGGAGAGGGTTCTGAGTAGGGGGTCGGTGAAGGGGGAACCATTGGCTTGCTTTGCCAAGATCCGTTGTTCAACTATTTAATCCTTCGTCCCTTTCCAGCAGTCCGTCCAGAGGGAGGTTTTTCACAATACTCTTTGTCTACGGAAAAAACAGTCCAAACTCCCCAGTTCAAGGCCCCGTTATCATGACAAGCACCAAAAGGCGCCCAGCGTTGTCGCTGTTGGACGCTCCAAGATCCACGCTCGGCCAAGCTCAGCGCCAAGCTGGGAGGAGCCTATTTTCGCATCGCCAAGAGTAACCCAATCGCATTCCAATCCGATATTGTGCAAGTGATTTATTTTTTCAAGACACGGTTTATTATTGATAAATAAATCATAACGAGGCCACTTACTGCCAGACATCTCTTAAAAAAACAAACAAGAAAAGTAAAATCAAATAGCTTGCGTTTCAAAAATAGCTGACCTCATTAAACTAGCGTCAGGTGTTCTCTACCTGGTGGTCGGCTGCCAGCGGTGGCGGTTCAGCCGAGCCTAGCGCCCTTTCTCTGGCTCCTCGTTCTCCGGCACCGACCTCCTTTTGTTCTCTCCCTGGCTGGTTAATTGATGGCCGCTTCCCACTTGCAGGCAGCAATTAGGAAAATATCTATCTTCCTTCTGAAACCATGGCCGGGCTTCTCCCCCGGGCTGTCACGCCGTGTTAGTCCCAAACTCCCGATCATTAGACCCTCTCAAGTAGCACACAGAGGTGCGTATAAAATATGTGCATACGATAGCTAGTAGTGGCTAGGGCGTGGACTAGGGCGTGTACTCCCAGTGTCCGCCACCTACGCATTCTAGAGCAAGAAGGCTAACCGCTCCTCGCTCCTGGATGACGTATATATCTGAAGCATCCGACCAAATAGTAAAATAACTGTTTTGTTCCTTTTGTGCAGAGGTGGAGGCCAAAGGGCAGTCGGACCGTCTGTCTGAGCAGCAGCTGGCGGCCATGGTGAACCAAGCAGAGCTGGTGAAGATAACGAGTAAGCACACGCCTCTCGGCGGAGCCCTGGCCTTCTGGTACCCTGAGGCACAGATGGACAACACGGAGCTGGAGATGGGCCAGGATGTACGCCTCAAGACCACAGGCAACAGTCCTTTCATCTGTGAGGTTCAAGGTTTTCATTTGCTTTCCCCAAGAGGGTCTTAGTGTTGTTCAGTGTTTCTTTGTTATTTAATTGAATTAGTTTAGCCACCGTGAACAGATAATGTAAAACAGAGGTTTCCAACTTTCTTTTCATTGGTTTTTGTTTTTACTATTTTGCAATCTAATAACCGACCCAGGGGAACACCGAAAAATATGATCTTCGACAAAGTATGATCTTCCTCTTAAAATGGAAAACCTGTTTTCAATTTTGAGGTGGCACGTTGGAAACCGTGGCTATGCCACAATGTTATTAAGAATATAACATGTGTGTTTTAAACATCTGTTTAGTGTGTGACTAACCGTTGTAACCGCTGTGTGTGTGTGTGTGTGTGTGCGTGCGTGCGCGCGCGTGTGCGTGTGCGTGTGTGTGTGTGTGTGTGTGTGTGTGTGTGTGTGTGTGTGTGTGTGTGTGTGTGTGTGTGTGTGTGTGCGCTTCCAGTCTCATTAGCCCAGGTGGATGCCGGCACAGTAACAAAGTGTAACTTTGCCGGAGATGAGAGTGCTGGTGCGTCCTGGACCGACAAGATCATGGCTAACAAGGCCGGGCAGGGCGGTGTGCAGAAGGACCATGGAGAGGGGCAGGGGGCAGAGGACGATGAATGGGTAAACACACAGCAGAGTTACAATTAGACCCTCAAACACAGGCGTCGCATCATAACACTGATGGGTCGGCTCCTCTTATGTACCAGGGCAGCACGGGCAGTGAACTACTTCGCGAGTGACGATAACGCACATTGACCTGTGTGCCCTGTTTCCAGAGCTGTCATAGCAGGATAACATAACAATGGTGTAAGCCCCCCCCCCCCCCCACCCTCCATAACCGTTAACATTGGGAAGTAGGTAGGCAGGTGTTTCCCCAGCAATGGTCAATGTGTGTCCTCTTCACTAGTTTAGTCTACCCCCTGTGCACTGGTTCATTATGAGGAGCAAACCCACAACCGGTGTCATGCCAGCTACAGTGACGCCTGTATGAAAAGTGTCGATTTCACACATAGTTACAGTGGGCTTTTTTGTTGTTGTTAGTAAAAGCACCGTACTTGTGTAAATGCATTGGCGTCATTGAATATCCCCTCAGTATTTCGAAATGTCGAGAATAAAGTCGAAATGTCGAGAATTAAGTCAAAATGGTATTGCGACTTTATTCTCGACATTTCGACTTTTTTCTCGACATTTCAACTTTATTCTCGACATGCAAAATAAAATAAAAATCTTCCTCTCATTTTTTTGTTGTTATGCCTGGCCCGAATACTCTTCCGTAGTTTTGAGTGTGTAACTGTGAATAGTGGTTTAGTATTCAATCTTATACAGCCGTTACAACTGCCTAATATAATGTTGCTGACGGGACTGTGAATTGATGACCTGTGTTTTGTGCCCATGAGTCCACGACGTGACATATCTTATGTTCTTTGTGTTTCCCAGGACGATTGAAGCGGGGATACAAGTTATCGCCTTTTCCTGTTGTTATAGTTCCCACTCCCTCACCCCCCCCCCCCCCCCCCCCTGGAACTGGCTGACTTCTCCTCTTTCACTGTCTCTCCCCAAGAAGCCCCCCAGTCAAGTCAACAGTCAGTTGAAAACAAAGACTTTATTGAATGAAAAACATCGAATGAAGTCTATTTGTCCTTTGTGCGCGCCTCCTGTTTCCTCTCGTCCCACGTCTTCTTCCGGGGTTGCATTGTGGTCGCCGTGGCCGTTAAGGATAGGACCCAGAAGATTTCATATTTCGGCATTCCACGAGGAAGGAAAAACATACATGATGACATTGACTGGAAACCCGCACAGCAAAGGACGTACACAGGAAGATTATGAGGGTGATGTGGAAAAGTGTTCTTGTTTTTATACGTGTGATAGATTTCACATTCTTTGTAATAAATAAATCAAAAGTTATCCTCACATACTCATCTGTTTTAAGATTATGAGGCTTACGGAAACAATATCATTTGAATAAGAAGCTAGGGGCGCATATATATAGCAAGCAGCTAACATTGTAACTTGCTAACTTGCTATAATTTAATAAGTTAATAATGAATTAAGTTGTTAAACAATACTATTATATTATCGACTAATATAATATTTGTATATATATATTAAGGATTTATGTGTATATGGTGGAGCAGTGGCAAACCGTGTCTATCACAACTGGACCTTCTGTAGACCCCCCCCCCCCCCCATTCGAAAATGTGGTTGTTGTAGTCAGACAGCACTCTGGCATATGTCTTGTCATTAGTAATTTCACCAGTCAACATATCAAAACCTAAATCCTACTATTACGGAAGTTATGTTACATTAAGTGTTTTCCTCTCTTAAAGCTGCGTAAATCCATTCTCCTGTCCTTCTGGATGAATGTTTTGATAACCCGATCATAAAGCTGATCACCAAAAGAAGTTGCCTTTCAATAGCTTTGGAAGCTAATGCAGTGAGTCGGGATTGTCCTGTTCTGTTCCTCCATATGTTTTTATCCGTTTGAGGGTGGAAAATGTCCTTTCCACAGATGCAGTGGTGACGGGGATCGTTAAAACTTTTTTATAATGTCCTTTTCACTGAATGGTCGTCTTGAAAAGGGTACTAACAACAATTCCACAACAACATCATCTTCACCTGTTGCCATTTCGACGTAAAAAACCTATGTAGAAAAAAAACAACGTAGCACTAAGCTAGATCCTCTGTCTCGAGCCAGTGAACTAAAGGGACCTTCTAGCGTACTATGGAACTGTGGGGAAAGCTGAAAGAATACGCCCATTGGCTACAAACCAATATATGATTGGTTGATCAAATTGTCAATCCATATCAAAACCTAAATCCTACTATTACGGAAGTTATGTTACATTAAGTGTTTTCCTCTCATAAAGCTGCGTTAAGACTTTTCCTTACTGGCTCAATAGAGAGGAAAACACTTAATGTCACATAACATCCGTAATGGTAGGATGGTAGGAACGTGCTAATGACAAGACATACTATGTTTATGTGACATATATTTGGTGATTATTGATCGCGGTTTTGTAACTCTTAGTTACGTTAAGCCTGGACACGTTAAGCAATGCAAAGAAAGATCAAGTCAAAACGCTCAATTTAAATGCACAACAATGCTTAACAAACTCAAGACAGCCATTAACTAATCATTCAACAAGTGTGTGGAAACAAAATGCAACAACCAGCTCAACGAGATGCAACACTGCGCCAAAACCAGCAAAGACAAATGAGTCTCACTCACCAATGATGTATACTTAAAGACGAAATCCATTCTCCTGTCCTTCTGGATGAATGTTTTGATAACCCGGTCATAAAGCTGATCACCAAAAGAAGTTGCCTTTCAATAGCTTTGGAAGCTAATGCAGTGAGTCGGGATTGTCCTGTTCTGTTCCTCCATATGTTTTTATCCGTTTGAGGGTGGAAAATGTCCTTTCCACAGATGCAGTGGTGACGGGGATCGTTAAAACTTTTTTATAATGTCCTTTTCACTGAATGGTCGTCTTGTAAAGGGTACTAACAACAATTCCGCAACAACATCATCTTCACCTGTTGCCATTTCGACGTAAAAAACCTATGTAGAAAAAAAACAACGTAGCACTAAGCTAGATCCTCTGTCTCGAGCCAGTGAACTAAAGGGACCTTCTAGCGTACTATGGAACTGTGGGGAAAGCTGAAAGAATACGCCCATTGGCTACAACCCAATATATGATTGGTTGATCAAATTGTCAATCCATATCAAACGTACGCTCTGATTCAGTTTAAGGGCCAAATAATTTGCGAGTACTTTGGTTTTTTCTAACACAAAACCACTCAAATGCGTAGTGCATGGACCGAGAAAGACAAACAAATCAACGTAACACTGTAATATAACAGATCAACAACACAGATACAATTATTAATTTTATTTAAATTTTATTAAATTGTATTCATACAATTATGAATAAATGGGTTCCAGGGTCTTCTCTGAGTACCTTGAAGGCCCTGACGCTTCACCACTGTGGTGGAGCCTGGAACATGTGCCCTAATGCAGTGACGATCCCTCCGGGTTCCACTACGCTCATGAGGAGTGTGGTGTACAGGTCCTTACGTTGAAGGTACTCCTCATTGTGATTCTCCTGTACGTGCCGCCACACCTTGACACACATCTGCGCATACCCACTGCGCACACCCACTGCACACACCCACTGTGCATACCATTGCGCAAACCCACTGCGCACACCCACTGCGATCGAAGTGAAGTAAGTTGTGTCCAACCTTCTCAAAGGATCGAAATACTGTCAGGCTAGTATAAACAGTGGGCGTTACGATTTTGTTACGAGATTAGCATAGTCGGCATACCAGCATAGTTAGACAGTTACGCGGTCTAATTGGTCTTGAGCAGTGGTAACCAACCTTTCCAAGCCCAAGATCACTTTTTATTCCAAAATATAAGCCAAGATCTACCAATCCGATATCTTCCAAAAAACCCACTTAGAGGACCCACTTAGGAGTTAGACTGTTATTTATTTTTGCAATACATGTATGTTACAACAGGCTCAATGTACGTGCATACCAGGGTTTCCGTAAGCTGGTAGTTACTGTTTTTTTAGCTGGTAAAATGAATAAAAAAAACAGTCAATTCAAAAACAGTCAAAACGATAATAATAATAATAATAAATTATATTTATAATGCACTTTTAATTTGCGTGGGCAAAACTGAAAGTGCTACAGAGAAAAAATGGTTTAAATAAAACAACAGAATAAAAGCAGCGACGTTTACGCCGGCATGGCAACCAGTGGGGTTTTTTAAAAATCTAGTGAAAGGCTATTCTAAAAAGATGTGTTTTTAGGCCTTTTTTAAAAACATCCACAGTCTGTGGTGTCCTCAGCTGGTTTTGGAGGGCATTCCACAGTCTCGGAGCAGCGGAGCAGAAGGCTCGGTCTCCCATGGTTTTCAGTTTGGTCCTGGGGGGAAGGAGGAGGTTTGCCTTTTCAGAGCGTAGGCTCCTCGTGGAGGTTTGTGGGGTGAGAAGTTCTTTGATGTATGAGGGAGCATTTCCATGAATGCACTGATAGGTGAAGAGGGTGATTTTGTAGTCAATCCTGACTGTGGTAGAAGGAGGTCTAGCTCAGGGGGGCGGCAGTCTAGCTCAGGAGGTAGAGCGGTCGCCTCACAACCGGAAGGTTGCTGGTTCGATCCCCGGCTCCTCCTAGCAAAAACTGTCGAGGTGTCCTTGAGGAAGACCCTAACCCTAACTGCTCCCCGGGCGCTGTAGAAATAGCTGCCCACTGCTCCTAATACTAGGATGGGTTAAATGCAGAGAACACGTTTCACTGTATGTCTTCATGTATGTGACCAATAAAGAGGATTCAATCCTCACGATTTGTTGTTGTTGTTGTTTGTTAGAAGGAGGTCTTGCATGTTTGTTTGATGTGGGCCTCAAAGGTCAGATGAGGATCCATTTTAACACCCAGATTGGTGACAGTTGATGAGAGTGAAATGTTCTGACCGGAGAAGGTGATGCTGGTGATGGAGGATGAAAGGACCTGATGTGGAGTGCCAACTAGAATGGCTTCAGTCTTGGAGCTGTTTAATTGAAGGAAGTTGTGCTTCATCCACACCTTTATCTCCTCCAGGCATGTGGTTATGTTGGATGATGGCAGAGGTGCGGGTTGGGTTAGCAATAGAAAGATATTCCATGCCGGCTGATAACACGACCAAAAGGGTGGGGCCGAGGACTGATCCTTGAGGGACACCACAGTTCACAGAGTGTGTTTGTGATTTTGCCGCTCCCAAAGTGACGTGCTCAGTCCTCCCGGTGAGATATGAGGTGAACCAGTTTAGGGCAGAGTCAGAGAGTCCAATTGTCGAGCACATGACTTGTAAAGCGCTTTGGGTAAAAGCGCTATATAAAAGCAACCATTACCAGTAACGGTAACCATTATTACCATTACCCACTGCACACACCCACTGCGCATACCCACTGCACATACCCACTGCGCATACCCACTGCGCATACCCACTGCACATACCCACTGCACATACCCACTGCACATACCCACTGCGCATACCCACTGCACATACCCACTGCACACACCCACTGCGCATACCCACTGCACACACCCACTGCGCACACCCACTGCACACACCCACTGCACATACCCACTGCGCATACCCACTGCACATACCCACTGCACACACCCACTGCACATACCCACTGCGCATACCCACTGCACACACCCACTGCACATACCCACTGCACACACCCACTGCACATACCCACTGCACACACCCACTGCACACACCCACTGCGCATACCCACTGCACACACCCACTGCGCATACCCACTGCACACACCCACTGCACACACCCACTGCACATACCTACATTCAGTGGCAGTCTTTTTGTCTAGAAGTTTGTTTGAATGAAAAGCGATTACAAGCTCAGTGACAGGGAGCTGCCCACTATGGCAAAGTGTCTGTCGATATCCATTCTATATTGTATAAAATAGGGAAGAAGCATTGTTTTGATGAAAATTTGATATTTAGCGATTACTCTATTTATCGAGAAAAAAAAAAAAATGCACTATGCACAGTGGCATGTACTATCGAACAAACCTAACAGAATTAGAATTGAGTGAGAAGCGGGGGGTATGCGCAGTGGGGGTGGGCAGTGGGGGTGGGGGTGGGCAGTGGGGGTGAGCAGTGGGGGTGAGCAGTGTGTGTGGGCAGTGGGGGTGAGCAGTGTGTGTGGGCAGTGGGGGTGGGCAGTGGGGGTGAGCAGTGTGTGTGGGCAGTGGGGGTGGGCAGTGGGGGTGAGCAGTGTGTGTGGGCAGTGGGGGTGAGCAGTGTGTGTGAGCAGTGTGTGTGGGCAGTGGGTGTGGGCAGTGTGTGTGAGCAGTGTGTGTGGGCAGTGTGTGTGGGCAGTGGGGGTGGGCAGTGGGTGTGGGCAGTGGGGGTGGGCAGTGTGTGTGAGCAGTGGGGGTGGGCAGTGGGTGTGGACAGTGTGTGTGGGCAGTGGGGGTGGGCAGTGTGTGTGGGCAGTGGGGGTGGGCAGTGGGTGTGGGCAGTGGGGGTGGGCAGTGGGGGTGGGCAGTGTGTGTGGGCAGTGGGGGTGGGCAGTGTGTGTGGGCAGTGGGGGTGGGCAGTGGGGGTGGACAGTGTGTGTGGGCAGTGGGGGTGGGCAGTGGGGGTGGACAGTGTGTGTGGCCAGTGGGGGTGGGCATGCGCAGTGGGTGATGGCACGGCCCATGTTGTTTACCATGTTAAATAAACGGTGGTAGCATAAGTTCATGTTGTAGTCTACGACCTGGTCAGTTTTGTTCATGACATCATATTTCATTTTTAATTTGAACATAACTCATATTACAGATGAAGACGGAAATTAATTGAAATGACATTTTGGATTATATTTCAGAAATATGTCCCACTGTTGATCAGTAGCTCCACTTTTACAAGTTCTACAATCTTTTTCGTTCGACCTATTCAGGGTAGATAAGGACCTAAAAAAATCCTGAAAATGAAAACAGTCGTGAAAGAAAACAGTAATCACTGTTTATTTATCTCAAATAGTAAAATGTTATTAACTAGTGGACAGATCAGAATTGCGATACTTTGTAATAATTTGTAATGATTGGTTATTATGTGGGAGAACAGCCTCGCCCTCAACGTCAAGAAGACCAAGGAGCTGATCGTGGACTACAGGAAGCGGAGAGGAGAGCACGGAACCTATCTCCATCGACGGTGTTGCAGGAGAGAGGGTCAGCGGCTTCAAGTTCCTCGGCGTGCACATCTCCGAGGACCTCACATGGTCCACGCACACCACACACGTGGTGAAAAGGGCCCAACAACGCCTGTATTTCCTCAGGCGTCTGAGGAAATTCAGTATGGGCCCCCGCATCCTGAGAACATTCTACACCGGCACAATGGAGAGTGTTTCGTCCCGCCTGGTACGGGAACTGCACCGCACTCGAGCGCAGAGCGCTTCAAAGGGTGGTGCGGACGTCCCAGTATATCGTTGGAGGTGAGCTCCCCTCCCTCCTGGATATATACAACCAGCGGTGCACGGCCAAGGCCAAACACATCATAAAAGACATTGCCCACCCCAGTCACCAACTGTATTCACTTTTACCGTCAGGCAGGCGATACCGCAGTATCAAGTGCCACACAAATAGACTCAGCGATAGCTTCCACAGTCAGGCCATCAGGCTGCTGAACAAGGGTGTATAGCACATAACAATGTATATTTTGTTACATTGATTTATATATACATATTGCTCTTTTTCTGTGCTAATATATTGCATTTCATATATGCACTTTATACAGTTTGTACTTTTTACTTATTTTTTTATTCTATTATTTTTAGTATTTTTATTTTTATAACTGATGTCTGTCGTCTGTGTGTATTGCACATAAGATTTACTTGTATAACTTTGATGTGACAATAAACTTGACTTGACTTGTTCTTTGACTTGTTCTTGTTCAGGTTCTTTGAAATGTTGCCTAGTAGTGATGTGTCGGTCGCGAACGAGCCGGCTCTTTGAGCCGGCTCTTTTTAGTGAACGACGGGAGCCGGCTCGCACCCGCGAACGAGCCGTTATTGATTTGTTACGGGTGCTCCGCGTACATGCAGTGACTGAAAAAAAGGCAGACTGCCTGCTTCTGCCAGTGGTCTACTACCAACAGCTACACAGACCTCAATAAGCCTATTTATATCAAAGGCAATGAATGACCCCAGCTAGACAGAACATAGTGGATGAAGAATTGGCCAAAATTATTGCAAGTGATTTCCAACCATTTTCCATTGTGGAGGACAAGGGATTCCGAAGCTTCACACAGGCTCTCAATCCACTGTATGTTCTAAAACAGGGCAAATAATAACAGAGAGAAGAAACCGGATCAACCCCTCTAAGCTGAGGCACTTGGTCTTCCTCAATGCCAATCTGCCCTGAAAAGAAGAAGAAAAGGTTACAGTTTGATAGTTGACGGTGGTAAGTTCATTAGAGACTGTTTTATACTGCTGTTTTGCACATTACAATACATTTATTTTTATTATGGTTTTTTTATGATAGAGACTGTTATTTGCTGCTGTTTTGAGCATTGCAATATATTTATTTTCATTATGTTTGTTTTTATTTATGATTATTTATATTTTTTAAGATTTTATGTCAGCTGTTACTGTCTTTTGTTCTATATTTATACTGAAAAGAGCCCTGCTGTTTTGTTAGGGCTTTTTGTTTAAATAAAAATGTAAAATATACAAAAATACAGTAGCTGTCCTTATTTTAAATGTCTATGCTTAAGTTGTTCTAGGTGTTGCTATCTGCTGTGTGTAGCGTGGTTCTACAAGCAAGCCAGTGCATTCATTGGGTGGTATCAGAGTTACAAGGGTCTGTAAATGCAATGAAAACAATTGGCCATAATTTATATTAAAATTAAAAGTTTTACTTTTGAATACTTCAGTACAAAGGATGTATTGAATAATTTAAGTGATATATGTGTATACATATAAATAATTAGTCAAAATAGGGCTACATTTGATTGAATTATAAAAGGTATATGTGGTAAAATAGAAGAGCCGAAAGAGCCGGCTCACTCAAAAGAGCCGGAATTCCCATCACTATTGCCTAGCTTCAACAGCTATCTCAACTATTGGCAAACCTTTGCAATGGAAGCTTAGAAGATTGGACGGCGTTTGTCACTTTAGGTTGACGTGTTTCCTGTGTTCTCCAAAACTGAAATCGGCTCGTCTTTTTGAACATTTATTTGAACGAAAACAAGAACAAAAACAAACAAATGAATTCCTTCCAAAATATAATCCTATATTATATCCACGAAATGTTCACACATCAAAAAACCGTAAAGCTGCACACTTAACACTCTACGTAAATCCACTCCACGACGCGAAACTAATCCAAACCAAGTGAAAGTAGTCTTCCGTTCTTAAAGGAACAACTCAAAATAGGAGTATATACATAAACATTAATACAAAATAAAACAACGAAAAATATAGCTTAATATTAATTTGTAGAAACACGTACGTAATTATGAGGCATTTGGCTCCTACAGTGCAGGTTAAGTTCTTTACCTCAATGTATGCAGACACAACAAAAAATATCATTCACCATTCCTTCAGCAAACTAAATGTTTTTGTTTGTTGTGCCTTTTGAAATGAAGTCATTATTCTCAGTGAATCATTTTGTTTTAGGTGTGCTCTTCATAGATAAGTGTTCCCGTCATAGATAAAGCTGGACTTACACGTCAACATAGAATATAGATAAATAATTGATTTGATCCCTAAGAGGAAGTTCATCCTCTCAATTTATGGACGACAACTCCTTTGTACGCTTCCTGGAATCATTGACGACAGCATGAAATGGCATTCATGTGTTGCCAGGTAAAACAAGATGTGCAACCAACTTTGTTTCTTGAATTTGTCTTCTCTATGTTTGTGCTTCTTTAAAAGTGCCAAGTTCAGTTATGTACAAGGCTTGCTAAATACATTGTGTGTGGTACTTGCTGAATAGATAGTGTGTTGTACTACCCCCCGAAGTTCGATTCTGTCCAGAACCATTCCAGTACCGGCTGCTTGTTCTCCTTGACCCACTCGATGTTGGCCCGGGT
The DNA here is from genome assembly GCA_027704905.1 of Muraenolepis orangiensis. Taxonomy (NCBI): domain Eukaryota; kingdom Metazoa; phylum Chordata; class Actinopteri; order Gadiformes; family Muraenolepididae; genus Muraenolepis; species Muraenolepis orangiensis. The sequence continues at coordinate 25,110,965 of CM051010.1, forward strand.
TCGCTCTATGGCCTGATTCATAACCATGTTTTCACTTGCATTGTGTGCCACCTGGAACTGCTTCAGCTGTATGCAAACAAACATGCAAGCACACACACAACAATGTCCATTATATGAAAATGAATAGACTTGTTATACATTCCATTTAACTAATAATACTATGTGTCTGGTTTGCAACAAAATAGATTGAGTCTGAAATGTGAATGAGTTCATGATATTGTACATGAAAAGATAGTGTCAAAAAGTCAAATGTTACCTCCTGAAGTTCAAAGTCTGTGGAGAACCGTTTGGTCACAGTCAAAAGTACATGTGTCAGACTTGGTCGATAGCTACAAGAGAAGAGGATCAGCAGACACACGTGTCAATTGCTTGAATCATGTTGGTTTAAAATACTTTCAGTTAAATGAAAACGTCCCATCGTCAAAACACAGATGTAACACAGATGTATACAAAACAAATGTATTACATTTGACTAAATGTACTAAATTAGAAAACGATACAATCATACAATCTTTTACAGTTGGCAGATGAAATAAAGTGGAATTTTCCTGCTAGGTTCATGGTTCTATGGCTTTTGTGATGGTGTACAGGTTAAGGCAGAATCTCCAACTAAGTGGCATGTGTTAGAAAGTATAAAAGCAATAAATAAACGTCCTGGTAACAAAATAAACATTTGGGAAACATTACAGGAAAGATAATCTGCGCTGATTTGAAGACCTTTGCACCTGAAGAGTTAATTATCAGCTATGACGTAGGCATAATAAAATATTCTTTATGGCTTATTCCAGCGGCTCCTTCTACCTTATTATTGGCCAATGGAATACAATCTCAGCTGGATGTGCATCTGACCTTATTGCTTTGTGCAATATAAGGAATGATTTCCACAACTAGGAGAACGGTTTAAACTAACATTCAATCATTTGCAGTGACAGCAGTAACAATTACAGCTACCCGGAGAGCATCACAACTCAAAAATAACACCCGGTTTTGTGATGAAGGCATTTGGAACACCTTATGTGTTTTGCGAATACATCATTATAATGACATTATAATGACAAGGTAGAACAGACAATGGATAGTATGCACAGGGTACGCACAGACAATGAATCAACACTCATGGGATAAAACAGTGTGAATGACAACATACTTCTCAATGAAGAAAGTCCAGTGGGCTCGGACAAAGTTCCAAGCCAGGGCCTGCCCCACCGGGTTCGCCGCAACATGACCAATGATTTCAAGAACATCCATATTAGGGATCATGTCCAGATCGAGACAGTAATCCAGTAGTCTGACGGGAACAAGAGGACGACATTAATGAATTAATTAATGAACGTACTTTTTTTTGGTATCAGTGATGTTTCTGAATATGGTATGAAATGGAGAGAAGGAAATGGTAAACGGTAAATAGACCAGAGAATGTAGACAGAATGTGCGTATGTATGCATTGCACCTGTTCAGCTGCCATATCCTATTGGTGCAGGTGAGCGCATGACCGAGGTTGTCCTTCTCCGGGGGTATGATGCTAGAGTTCTGGTACATTCTCCACACAAACTCCCACTCACTATCTCCACCAGCCGCCACGCCCTGGCAGTAGATGACGAAGCGCAGGTTGGGGTGGATTCTGTCAGACACACACACACACACACACACACACACCTGCATTAATACATTGCATGCATACATGTATACAACTTATAAACGTATAACATCAATATTTGATACTCATTGTCTTTATTTCACTTCACTTTTACTTTTTTACTCCAATGTGTGTGTGTGTGCGTGTGTCAATTCCACACGGAATTGAACGCTAGCTGGTTTTGTGTACCTGTTGGTTCCGTTCATTATCCAGTGCCTAAACAGGTTGATGGCCATGGTCTGGCATTCTGGGAGCTCGTTACTGCAGGCCAGCTGGATAGCATGCAACTGATTCGGCCTGTGGATAAAAGAAAATATATAGATAATTTACACACATGACTTATGTGTGAACAATTGCATCAATAACAGTTGATGAGTCACAGGAGGTGGCAGGTGGCACCACGCCACGGAAGCCAAGACAAGCTTTATCTTGGATTAGCGCATCCTTGGGCACTAAAAGAACTGCACCTTGAGCAGGTGTGCTGTGTTGTTCTGTAGAACCGCCTGTTTGCTTACTTGAAATAGTGGTATTAGAATATAATGTTTCTGTCACTTCACGAGACATAATAATAATAATAATAATAATAATAATAATAATAATACTTTATATATATTTGATTTAATATAGTGCTTTTCTGGACACCCAAGGCGCTTTAGAGACATGGTAAAATTGCACGTATAGTCAAATCATTTAATAGTTATATAGATTAAAATAAGACTGAATAAAATAGATACAAAATTCAAATAAAGAATTACAATTGAATTAAAAATTTAAAAAGACCTGCATTAGGCAGGCCCGGGAGCAGGATGTATTGTTGTGGATTACGTGGATTTTTTTTTATTATTGGAACGTAGTATATATATATATATATATATATATATATATATATATATATATATATATATATATATATATATATATATAGAAAGAGTGAATGGGGAGAAAGTATTCCATTGTACTGACACATGGTAAAACATAAAGAATCTTGAATCTTCAAAGCTTATCAGGGTTCATCACAAGATGGTCACAAACATTGTCGGAGCTTATCTTACTGCTCAGAAAAGTCCTGTGGAATTGAGCAGTTGTCCGTGTAGTTCTGGAAGTGGATATAGAGCGGCGTAACCAGCTTTCGCATATATGCCTGCAGAGAGAAAGAACACATTGTGTTCAATAATAATGTCCTAATAAGACGTACTGAGACAGTACTCTTAGTCTTCCTCCCCTCAATGTTCAGAAGGAAGCACACACTGCATTGTCTCGTAACCTCAACAATCGAAGATGGGTAATGTTTTCTCCCCTGTCAGTCAGTCTGTCTGTCTGTCCGTCTGTTTGACTTTTAGCAAGATAACTCAAAAAGTGATGTGAATTGGACAAAACTACTTATGGTCCAAGAAACGATTTTGTTGCAGATCCGGACCCGAATCCGGATCCAGGAGACTTTTTGGTGTGGTAGAGGTGTGGGCATCTCTAATAGTGAGAGTTGAGTGGTGCAATGGTAAGAACATGTGTTTTGAGATACTGCTTGAGCAACAGCTTACATACCTGAACATGTGTGTGTGTGTGTGTGTGTGTGTGTGTGTGTGTGTGTGTGTGTGTGTGTGTGTGTGTGTGTGTGTGTGTGTGTGTGTGTGTGTGTGTGTGTGTGTGTGCGTGTGTGTGTGCGTGTGTGTACTTGTGTGTGTGCGCGTGTGCTTATTCACACACACCTGCATGGGTCCATTGACTATGGAGCGGTCCAACATGGCAACAAAGTAGTTGAGGTTGGTGATGGCGGCGTCCCAGGGCATATACGCCGTGTCGTTCCGAAGGAACCGTGTGATATTTAGTGCAAGCGTGACGTTCACAAGTTTGGCCCTGTTGACGATCAAAATCGTTGGTTTTATTTTCGTTTTCACACTTTTATTCTAACAACTAATAAACGTTGGTCGTTCTAATAATCAAAATCATATTTCCTCTGTTTTCCTTTTTTTATTATTTAAAAATCGAACTTTATGAAAAAAGCTTAACAAAATCGCTCAAAGCTGGAGCTGCTATACCTCCATGACAGGATCCCAAATCAGCAGTAGATGATGGATGGATGGACAATTGATGGCCAATAAATGAATTCAATAAAAAATAAATAAAAGCCTATCATTGAAAAAAAACCTATACATCTTCCTTTGGGAAAGTGGCCTTACCTGACCAGGTTAAAGACATCATCAATAAGTTGTGCTCTGTTCATGACTGGTATAGCCTGCAAACAGAAACATTGTAAATACTAAATACACATCTAGTTGGGTCGATCTGCTGCAAAGTTTGCTAACTAACAGCATGGCAGCACTACCTACAGCGGGGCTCTTCTCCAGCTGGTTCATGAGGCTCCTCCAGTTCTCTGGGTTGTAGTTCACCCTGAAGTATCCAGAAGCGTTGATATTGGCCAGAACCCACTCTCCTTCCTTGGAGATGAATGCATCCTTTTTAACTGGAAGGAAAGGCAGAATATATTGTTGCTGCTGACACAGGCCATATTTAAGGCAGTCTTTTCGATCACTTTTGCCTTAAGAACAGTTGAGATGAGTGGTCTTAGATCTGTCAGGCTGTTACAGATTGTGGGTGTATGCGGCCATATGATGTAATGTCACAGCCTACTACACATGAATAATTCACATTATCTATTACTTATATTATTATTAATAGTATTATTAATGTGAATTTGAACAAATTTATATCAGATAAATCAGGAAAATGTTATTTATTTATATTATCTCCGCCATCGAAGATGGGAGGAGATTATGTTTTCCGTTGTTGTTAGCAAGAAAACTCAAAATGTTATGTACAGAATTGGACAAAACTTGGCGCAGATCCGGATCCGAATCCAGAGGTCCTTTTGGTGTGGAGGCGTTATGCACTCTACTGAGATCCCTCTAGTTATTATTATTATTATTATTATTATTATTATTATTATTATTATTATTATCATCAATATTTTCATTCATATTACTTGCATTGTGATGAAGACCAGCAGAGGCTTGAGCAGAACTGTATGTGTAGGTTGAGTTACCTGGGCTATCAGTGTCCAGCAAGACAAAAGTGGGTTTGGATGTCTCTGACATGACTCTGATTGGGATGTGCCATACCCGACTAAATGAATGGGATGAATAAGACAAACCAATAAACAACATAGAGTGACATGCAAAGCAAAAATAAAACAAAATAGAGTGACATGATCATGGTAACTCGTGTGACATACATGTTCTGTAGGGGTGAACCAGCATTTAGAAAACATGAGAAGTATTTTGGAGTCAAATTACACTCATGACATGTTTGGAAGTTATCATCTTACATTATCTTTCTTATCTTTCCACGGTTCCATTACAATTAAGGTGACAAGGCACCATCTTTAGCGGGGAAACTTGCTTCAGTGCCATATGTATTAAGCCCCAAGGTCTGTGCCTGGCAAACGCATCTTGCATTTCCGGAGCAGTTCCAGCCTCATGAGCAGACACTGTGAACATACCTTGACACTGTGGACTGGTTCAGTGTGAACTGCTTCTGGTAGATCTCTCCATTGGTGGTGTTGATGGTGATGACAGGATACCCAGTCTGTTGGGTCCACGTGTTCATCACTTCAGCCACATTGATGTTGCCACCCGCTTCATCCAGGGCCTGAAGGAAACCAATACATCTACATCTGTTATAAATGTACACATACACACACTATTGTGCCCCACTAGGCATACCTATACAACGTACATGCGTGCTTACAGTGTGGAAACAGCCTAGCATAAATGAAACAAAAAAAAAAGCCTTACCTTTTGCATACAGTCCCACACATCTTGTGTTACGGTGTTCTTAAACTCAAATTTCTTGAGATACATCTACCATGGAGAGAGAGAGAGAGAGAGAGAGAGAGAGAGAGAGAGAGAGAGAGAGAGAGAGAGAGAGAGAGAGAGAGAGAGAGAGAGAGAGAGAGAGAGAGAGAGAGAGAGAGATAGAGAGAGAACAGTCAGCTTTTTCACAGGCTGGATAGATATGCACATGTCAGCCCTCAACGTTGTAAGTGGCCCTAGCCTAAAACTAAAAACATATCCAAATATAAGGTTGGTCCCAACAACAATACTTTCATGAGACAGAGCCCTCATAAGAGATAGATCTTGATAATGCGGACAGAGGTCAGAACTCATCCCTTACTTTGATCCCGGCATGGAACACTGGCTCGGTCAGAAGGTCCGCCAGCATCCTCAACACGACACCGCCCTGCCAATACAAGACGGACCCACAGAAGAAGACTGACTCTGTGTGTCTCGTGTGACTTTCTCCTACGCCAAACACACCGCTGTCTTCCAGTGCAGTGCTGCCTGACCTATCTCCAGGTGTGTCTCCATGTGTCACGGGGGCCTACCTTATAGTAGGAGATGGAGCTGAACATGTTGCCGATCTGAAAAGACGTCTGGATGTCATCTGCCGGGGGACTGAGGGGATGAGAGGAGTTTAGGGAATCTATTTCAAACACAGATAGACGCTGGGACATCTCCTTCATTTCTCTCTGCGGAAACATAAAACAGGAGGCAACATACATTCACTTTTAAAACAATCTAAAACTATTACAGGACTGACTGTTCCATCTTATTCCATTATGTATACTGTATATAATATATAAATATATAGCATTACACATGATTTTTATTTTTAAATTATTTCATAGAGCTATATCGCAGTTGTCATGAAAAATACTCCAAACAGATCCATCTATCCGTACTATGTTCCAGGTCGGTTCTGCGTGCTCCATTCCCAGGTTGGACATGTAGGTAGAGAACCCCTCATTCAGCCACACGTCATTCCACCAGCTCATCGTCACCAGGTTTCCAAACCACTGTTAGTGAGGGAGAACAATATGTTCATATTCATATTTGGTTTATTTGTGAAATACATAAGGTACAGCGGACAGTTCAATGTTATCACCAGCTCCAAAGATGAGAAATGACTAAATAAATGCTTTACAAAAAAATGAGAATACACAAATGTACATTGTGTGTGTGTGTGTGTGTGTGTGTGTGTGTGTGTGTGTGTGTGTGTGTGTGTGTGTGTGTGTGTGTGTGTGATAAGTAACCTCAATGACCTTACCTGGTGGGCCAGCTCATGTGCGACAACATCCACAATCCATTCCTTGTGCAACTCGCTGGCTCCCTCGTCAAAAAGCATCCCTGACTCCTCGTACACGATCAGACCCCAATTCTCCATGGCTGCAGCACGATGGTCCGTAACCACAAATTGGTCTGTAGACAGCAGAAAGAGAGTTAAAGAAGTAAAGATCATGTCAACATGTTCTCATCCTATTTAAGGCATCACCCAATATAAAAGAGAGAGAGAGAGAGAGAGAGAGAGAGAGAGAGAGAGAGAGAGAGAGAGAGAGAGAGAGAGAGAGAGAGAGAGTGGAAAACAGCAGAAACAACTAACAAAGCACCCTAACCCTCTCTGCTTGCTCCCTCCCTACGTTTTTGGAAGATGTACATTTGGTACATGTACCATGTACCAAATGTACCACTCAAGTCACTTTTTTGTGTTTATTTTATTGTACATATTTTTATGGTGTTGTTTTTAAGATTTATACTGCGGGATGGAATGGGGAATAAGCATTCCTATGTACTTGTTACAAATGGCCAATAACAATTGTGTATCTTGTATCTTGTATCCTCCCTACGTTTTTTCCACCATTGTGAAGTGTTGCATTTCACGCACCTGTAATTGACAACCAAGATAACTTTTCTGACCCAATCAGAGAGAAGAGATGCCTTGATTGGTCAGATATATGCCAGGATATATATACGTCAGTTCTGAAATCTAAATAGCCTCATACAGAAAAAGGCCCAGTCACCTTGAAACAGATATTCTCAGAGTGCATGTCACTCACAACTTACTTACTCTTAAATCTTAGCTGCAGCACCTTTAAGAGAAAATTAAGGTAAATTTCCATTCACTTCATTCATCCAGTGAACCATTCTGCTAAGCCATCGTCAAGTGCCTATAGCATTCCTGCAGTCATGCCCTACCCAGCTTTTGGAGAGGGTAGTTGATGTCAAAGTATTCCTCGAAGAACTTCAGGAGCTTCCCAGTGACCTTGGTCGAGTAATCAACCTGTCCAGCTTCAATAGCTTCTTTCCGGGCGTACGTCTGCATGAAGAAACACATCATCTAAATCTGGAGGATTGAATCCTGATCATTGACCACATACATGTACACACACAGTGACATTTGTTTCTCTGCATTTCACCCATCCTTGTACTAGGAGTCAAGCCATATTGACATATCATATTCACCATATGTATATATGTATATGTATTTATTGTGTACAGTATTGTTGTAGTGTAGTGTTATATAGTATAAAGTATAGTACATAGTATAGTATATAGTGTTATTTATAGTATATAGTATAGCATATCATAGGTAGTATATATTATTGTTTATAGTATCTTTTTGTTTAGTATAGTATAATATTGTATTGTTTTAGTATAGTATTGTTGTAGGAAATTCATACTGCGGGAGGGAATGGGGAGTAGGCATTCCATAGTACATTTGACAATTAAACATTTTGAGTGTTTAATGTTGAATCATTAATCCGGGGTCAAGTTCAATTGAATGCGGTCATCCATCCATCCAAAGAGCAGCCATCAGTCTTTCTATGCTTTCACAGTTGTCATGCTTTCAGCTATCATGGTTTCACAATAAGTGGTCACAACAATAATCTCGTGATCACGACCAAGCGCCAACCGGAACCCAAAATAATAATGTTGCATGTCCTCTACGGACCTCCGTAGGTCAGGCATGAGGAAACCTGGAACTATAGGTAGCCTATCTAAACTGTATCTTAAATTAACTGGGCTGAACTGTTTTGGGCTGAAATTGTATCAATGATAGTGATAGCTGATAGTGTGTGTGGGGCTTCGCAGTGTAATCCAGCATCTCAGGAAAAATCTCAGGAAACTAAGTAAATATTTGCAGTGACGTAGACACGAAATGTGTGTGTGTGTGTTGAACACGGCGGGCAAACCTACTTTGATAGTCACTCGACTGGAGACATCCGAGGTGTAAGGGAACTGGGAGACTGCGAAGGCCAGCAGGTATGTGGACATCCGCTTGGTGGGGAAGAAGCTGGTGTACTGCCAATCGTCGTCTATTAGGCCCGAGTCTGCCATGAGAAAAAGTGCATGAGAGAGAGTTGGTTGGAAAACGTCAGCATTTACAGGGAAATGTGCATGTGTCCATAAAGTGGTTTGAGAGGACACGGCGCTCTCATACGAGGGCAATATTTGTTGTAGTATTTTCATTATTATTATTATTATTATTTATTTTTTTACCCAACTGTTCCCAGTTTCCCAGTGCGGTCGTGTCCCGTCTGTGGATAATGGTGACATTAAATGTGGCCTTCAGCGCGGGCTCGTCGAAACAAGGAAACACTTTTCTGGCGTCGGTCGGCTCCAATTGGGTGGTGATAATGCATCTGTAGTTATGTCACACACAGTGCATGTTATTATATTATGTGTACCCATTAGCCAGCACCTCTTGTACATACACTCTTCTTTCAACAACAACAACACAAATAAAATAATAACTAGCCAACACCTGCTATGGACGTTTACTTTTCTTCCTTGATCATTTATCAAGGAGTTATAATTAATATTGTTAGGGAGTTTTAACAGGAAGACTTTGAACTTAGATTAATATATATATATATATATATATATATATATATATACTGTATATCATATTCATTATATATATTTATACAAATAGAATTTGACTTGACATGTCATAGAAAAGACAAGATATACAATTCACACACCAGTCCGGTTAGGCCTACTCCAGACAACTGAATACAACACTAGCCACAAGTAACA
>CM051010.1:25125474-25237974 GCA_027704905.1 Muraenolepis orangiensis
CCTGGTCCTGCGGTCCAGCGTGATACCGCGGACGATCTTCCTGGCCCGGAACTCACGCAGTACCGGGAGCTTCAGGCGGGAGAAGACCATGCCTCGGCTGGAAGACACGTCCAGGTACTCCAAGCACGGTGACTCCAGCGTGTACGAGATGCCCAGGTTCCTGAGGGGCACCAGGATGTTTAAGGTCAGAGACCTCAGGTTGGGCAAGGAGTTGGTCAGCATCTGCAGCGTTGATGGAGAGACCCCTTTGAAGATCCAGAAGTACTTCAGCTCCAGGACGCGCAGCTGCTGAAACTTGGTGAGCAGCGAGACAGACACGTCGGACCAGTCAAAATGCATTTTTATCTTGGAGATGCGGGGGCAGCTTTGGGTTAGTTTGGCCAAGAGCTCCTGGAAACTAAACACCTGGCGAACAATCACAAACAAAAACAAAAAAACACATTAAAACAGAATTAATTTTTCTCTTTCAAGAAAAGTAAGACCCATGTAGGGCAAACACCATCACAGTTAATGCTGAAAGAAAAAGTATACGTCTCAATGGGGGATCAGCTCTGGACTCTTTGACACAAAACTTCGATCCGGGGCAGATTTGTTGGAGTGCTTAGAATCACTATCCTGAGACAAGTCCTTACTTTTGGATTAAAAGGCCTCACATTTCCTTCTAGAATGGTTGGTAAAACAATCTGGTGAAAACAGGGGTGTGAGGTATCCATAGGACCGCCGAGCCCAAATCATCGCACCGCCACCACTCACGGTTGGAGTGTTTTAGGGATTTCATTGTATATTGCAACCAAACAACTTACACCATTAGACCCAAATAACACATTTTCTACTTGCCAGTTTTGGATGATATGAAATGATGCAATGCTAATAGAGACTCCTACAACTCACTGGATGTCACTTTGCATGAATGCTTTCCTTCAACCAAACAGTTTTTTGTTTGATTAAAAAGTATGATGCCCAGATTTCAGATCATTGTTGATGACACCAGCTCCTAACCGATGCCTGCTTTGCATTCAATATGTTTTAGTTCAACTGCATAGGATAGGATGCACTGAGGATACCTTTCAACTTGTCTTCTAAAGGACATACAGCTCATGTATGTTGTATAAGGTAACACTCCTACTATGTTATAACAGAACTTCTGGGGGAAGACAGCACGGAGCATCGGCCGGAAACCCAGAATTGTATGCCTTGTTTCCTTTCCTCAACTCATTTCCGTGAGTGGATGAAGTTGTGCGTCAACTACATGCTTATAGATCAGCGACGTGATTGGTCAAAACAAATATGAAGTTGTCTTTTGATATGAATCTTATTTTCCGTATGCATTCACACAAAAGCTCTGTTACCTGATCCATCTTGCAAATGCTCTCCTGTTGGGAGCTGTTATCCTGCTGGGCTCTCGAACTGAGGTGGATCCTGAGGTCCAGAGGTTCGAGGAGTGTGTAGGTCCAGTTGAGGTCCAGGTGGCCGAGGTCTATGCAGTGGACATTATCCAGCAGCTGACTCAACAGCTCTCCCCATTTGTTGCGCCTGTCCCCGAGGTCGAAGCTGGCCTTCAGAGTCAACAGGCTGGCGTTGCGGGAGATGAGGTGGTGGGTGTAAAGGTGGACCCAGGCTTTCCACCGCTCAAACTCCCTGTTGGAGACCAGCAGCCCCTCCTGGCCCAGGTGCATGATCCCACGGCGATAGTCAGCCACCCTCCACAGCTTCCACGAGCGGACCAGACAACTCCAACTAGCGCAGACCAGTGCACAGCTACACTTGTCTACCTCATTGAGGAAGGACAGTACGTGCAGCCGGCACTCCACGGGTAAGAAGTTGAAAGGGAAGAAGTCCTCCTCCACTGTTTTCCTTCTGCTGCTGAGAGTCACCAGGGGCCTCTTCCGTGGTGACATACCAATAGTTGATGATTTAATGTTGGTGGCCATCGGTGGTCAAATGTTGCACCTTGTCTTATGGTGTAGTTTTGCCATAAATATGTATCTCTGGACTTGTTGGATCTTGATAAGAAACTAACATTTAACAGTCACAATTAAAATAAAAGCACACTCTGGTTGTTCAAATGGTGTGGGAGATTTAAAATAGGCTAAAATCCTCATGCATGATCTCGTAGTGATGTTATTTGGACTGCTTAACATGCTGTTATATAGCATGATATATATAAATATACAGCAATATTACCTCTCCATGGAATTAAAAACCAGTTAGTTCAAATGAGCTCACCAAAAATCTGCGACTTAACTCGACAATAACAATATTTAACCGCACATATGTATATATAAACAGGCCGGCTAGCAAGCTAACAGCTGGGCTCTGTCGATGTTGTTGTTATCGTGTATTGTGGCGTCATCAGTGTGTGTCAACGTTGCATCATCAATAGGCGCCGACGTGATTGTTTGTTTGGTCCTCATCTGTACCACTGCGGGGCGGTGCAAATGATTCAGATTCACATCAGTTCGATGAATGTGATCATATGGTAACATGCAGCTGGAGGAGGCGATGGATGGAAGGGCCCCTCCAGCTGGTCTTTACACTTCACACTTATATACCTCACTTTAAACTTTTTTTATTTATTTTCATACTGTCCGCAATTAAGTAATTAGATTAGATTATAATTGATGGTCCATTGCACAGCACCAGTACAGTACAGCGAAAAGAAGTTGGCATCTAACCAGAGTGCAAGTGTTGCAGTAAAGTGAATGGTAATATATACTTTACAGTGTACAGTTGCTAAAAGACTATATATAAATGTCCTTTTTTGTTATTTTGTTATTTGTGTAATTTTTGTAGTTCATTCCTGTAATTTTGAGCACATCTTTGGATCTGGCAAGTACATGTCACCTTATACACAAATAAACCATGCTGCGGCGCTATTCGCACTTTTAAAGGCTTTTAAAGATTTCTGTAAAAAAAACATGTACATATAATTTAACAGTCACTTTGCTGCTCTTTTTTTGTTTATTTCTATTGTATATATTATTTAAATGTGTATGGGTTTGTTTTGGATATGTATACCTGTTGCAATTGGCCAATAAAATATCTTGAATCTTGTATCCCTGAATCTGAATCATCTGGTCTTGTCTGCGACACACTGGAGACAAAGGCATGTCCAGGACCACGCCGGGCCATATGAACATGGGCCCCAGGCCAAGCTCCATGCACACTAATACCAGGTGTTCTCTTAATACATCTAGTTCTACGCTCCCGTAAACTGTGGTGTTACAGGTTATTGTTGACATATTAAGTATATTAAGGCAGATTTTATGAAATCAACCGAATCTAAGAACAGTGTAGTGCCTGGGTGTTCATACCAGCAGGGGGCGTGAGAGGTATAAGTGGTTAGCTTAATATAACTAAGATAATATGTAATATTGGACTTCTTAGATTATTATGTAAGATGCGTATTATTATTACTTTTTGCAATTTATATTTTTAGTTATTTTGACCACATCTTTGGAGCTGGCGATAAAATGTCATTGAACATTGTGCAATGTACCTTATAAGTGTGACAAATAAATCAAATCTGAAATTGGATTAACGTTAAGATATCTAAACAACTCGCAAGACCTATTATTATTGTTAACTAACTATATTGGTAACTAAGATCAGCAGAGACAACATATTGTTGACTATACCCTTTCACCATCAATGTCTTCAACTGCCTTGCACTGTAATCATAACTCCCTACCTCTACCTCCATCCATCCATCTTCTCCCGCTTATCCGTAATCGGGTCGCGGAGGTAGCAGCTTCAGCAGGGGACTCCAAACTTCCCTCTCCCTGACAACATCGACAAGCTCTGACTGGGGGACCCCGAGGCGATTACCTCTACCTATAGTTTACATATTTATTGTTTACATACCTGTATGATAGCCATGTACACTTTAACTGTACTTACCCTACATATATTAATCTTCAACTGTTGATATAACTGCATACCCCTGCTCACTTCCTGTTCATACTTACCTTATATATACAGTTGCAAGAAAAAGTATGTGAACCCTTTGGAATTACCTGGATTTCTGCATAAATTGGTCATAAAATGTGTTCTGACCTTCATCTAAGTCACAACAATAGACAAACAGTCTGCTTAAACTAATACCACTCAAACAATATGTTTTCATGTTTTTATTGAACACACCATGTAAACATTCACAGTGCAGGGTGGGAAAAGTATGTGAACCCTTGAATTTAATAACTGCTTGACCCTCCTTTGGCAGAAATAACCTCAACAAACGTTTCTTATAGTTGCAGATCAGACCTGACCAACCGTCAAGAGGAATTTTGGACCATTCCTCTTTACAAAACGGTTTCAGTTCAGCAATATTCTTGGGATGTCTGGTGTGAACCATGCCTCGCACAAAACAGCTCTCAGAAGACCTAAGATTGAGAATTGTTGACATGCATAAAGCTGGAAAGGGTTACAAAAGTATTTCAAAGCCTTGATGTTCATCAGTCCACGGTAAGACAAATTGTCTATAAATGGAGAAAGTTCAGCACTGTTGCTACTCTCCCTAGGAGTGGCCGTCCTGTAAAGATGACTGCAAGAGCACAGCGCAGAATGCTCAATGAGGTGAAGAAGAATCCTAGAGTGAAAACACTGAACAAGAATAGAGTTCATGGGAGGACACCACGGAGGAAGCCACTGCTGTCCAAAAAACCCATTGCTGCACGTTTGAAGTTTGCAAAAGAGCACCTGGATGTTCCACAGCACTACTGGCAAAATATTTTGTGGACAGATGAAACCAAAGTTGAGTTGTTTGGAAGGAACACACAACACTGTGGGGAAAAAAGGCACAGCACACCAACATCAAAACCTCATCTCAACTGTGAAGTATGGGGGAGGGGCATCGTGGTTTGGGGCTGCTTTGCTGCCTCAGGGCCTGGACAGATTGCTGTCATGAATTCCCAAGTTTACCAAGACATTTTGCAGGAGAACTTAAGGCCATCTGTCCACCAATTGACGCTCAACAGAAGATGGGTGATGCAACAGGACAATGACCCAAAGCACAGAAGTAAATCAACAACAGCATGTCTTCAACAGAAGAAAATACACCTTCTGGAGTGGCCCAGTCAGAGTCCTGACCTCAACCCGATTGAGATGCTATGGCATGACCTCAAGATTCAGATTCAGATTCAGATTCAGAAAACTTTATTAATCCCGAGGGAAATTAAGGTGCAACAGTTGACACAGGGGGAATAAATGCACACACAAGAATACTAAAACCTAAGCTAAAAAACAAAACAACAACTAACTAAAATAAAACTATTATAAACAAAATAGTTAAAATAATTCTAAATGAAGTCTAAATGTATTGATAAGTGAAGATAATTTACAGTATTATAACAGTAGTACGTAGGTATATACAATACACAACAATACGTATAGTGCAAATTGGCAGTAATAATATATTAATAAATAATTCGACTGAGACAAGAGAGCGATTCACACCAGACATTCCAAGAATATTGCTGAACTGAAGCAGTTTTGTAAAGAGGAATGGTCCAAAATTCCTCTTGACGGTTGAGCAGGTCTGATCAGGGCCGGCTCTAGACAATTTGCTGCCCTAGGCGAGTTTTTAGCTGGCGCCCCCCTATAGAATATAAAGAATACATGAAAAATCTCTACAAAAGACAAATACACTACAAAACAGAAACTTATTGACATGGGTTATATACATCAAAAAGGCTTCATGTATTCAGTATTGTATGAACATGTTTGAAGTGGGGGGTGGACGTCACATCCTCTAGGGGGGTCCGGGGGTATGCCCCCCCCCCGGGAAGATTTTTTTGAACATTTTAAAGTAAAATGCTTCAATCTGGTGCACTTTGAGCACACAATTACTAGAGAAAAAAAATTATAATAATAATTAAAATTCAAAAATATATATATATCTGGCGTGCACCCCCTGCGCTCACTCTACAGTTTAGCGCCCTAGGCGAACATCTAGATTCTAGATGTTCGCCTTCTAGATTCTAGAAGGCCAGTGCGGCGGCCCTGGGTCTGATCTGCAACTACACCAAACGTTTGGTTGAGGTTATTGCTGCCAAAGGAGGGTCAAGCTGTTATTAAATCCAAGGGTTCACATACTTTTTCCACCCTGCACTGTGAATGTTTACATGGTGTGTTCAATAAAAACATGAAAACATATAATTGTTTGTGCGGTATTAGTTTAAGCAGACTGTGTTTGTCTATTGTTGTGACTTAGATGAAGGTCAGAACACATTTTATGACCAATTTATGCAGAAATCCAGGTAATTCCAAAGGGTTCACATACTTTTTCTTGCAACTGTATATACCTATACCTATAATTCTGCACATATCTCATACCTACTCTATAAGTTATTTTATACCTGTTTTTATAGGTTGTAGGTTGTAGTTTTTACATCTTATTTAACCTATATTACCATGCACTTTACTTGTTTTCATGTTTCAACATTTTCACTCTGGTTTGATGCCAAATTATTTTCGCTGTACTGTACTATCTAATCTAATATTGTTCGAAATTATGTAAATACGTACATTTGTGTAAATTTGTTGTTTTTGGTAATTGTTGTATTTTGGGTATTTTGTAGTACTTATTGTGGTTATTTTTAAATGTGTGTAACCTGTATATTCTTGTAATTGTAAGAACATCTTTGGAACTTTTTGGAATATGTTAAAATGCCCAGATGCATATAAGTCTAAAACCTAGGCGTGTGCGTATAGCAGAGATATAAAGAATAGAGAGGAGCGTGATAGAAATGCAGTGATGCAGTGAAATTAAAGTGGCAGTGGAATACAGAAATTGTGCAAAATGCAATGGAAAATAGAAAAACTGCAATAAACTATATACAAATATATAAAATATATAAAGGTTAATGCAACAGTATTTACAATGAGTTGGGATAAATATGAGTGTAAGTATATTGTCCGGAAATTATTACAAATACCATATGGTCACGTATAAATATAAATATGTGTGTATGCTATATACTATATACTATATATGTATCTATCTGTGTATGTACGTGTGTGTGCATGAGATGGGCAGTTGGTGGGGGCCTTGGTGAGATCTATGTTCACGGTGCTGATGGCCTGTGGGAAGAAACTCTGTCTCACTCTGTTTTTGCTGCATTACTGCGGAGGCGCTTTCCTGACCGCAGCACCTGGAGCAGTCCATTGTTGGGGTGGTGAGGATCCTTCATGGTCCTACAAGCTCTGTTTCTGCACCTCCGGGTGTATAAGTCCTGCAGGACGGGGACTGTAGTTCCTGTAGTGCGTTCGGCTGAACACAGAGACCTCCTGAGCACAGCTGTCGCTAGACCAGGCTGTAATGTTCCCTGTTAGGATGCTCTCTACAGCTCCAGAGTAGAAGGATTGAAGGGGTGACTAATAAGGGAGACTGAATTTCTTCAGCTGCCTGAGGTGGTAAAGGTGCTGCATTACCTTTGTTCACCAGAGCTTCTGTGTGTGTGGTCCATGTCAGATCCTCTGGGATGTGGACAGCCCATCTTTGGAGCTGGCAGTAACATTCCACGGTACATTGTACAATGTACCTTTTTATACATATGATCAATTAACCACATCTCAAACTGGAGTATGGGCGGTGCCTTGCTCATTGGTCCAGCTATTGAGGTATGGCTGGGGGCTGTGCCCACCTCCAGCCAATTAGAGAAGAGAACGGAATGCTGGGCGCCAATGATGGGGCGTGGCTTGATGACGCTGATGGGGGCGTGGCCTAGTGACGAGGACCACCAACCGCCAGCTTTTATACTCAGACTCCTGACGTCTGAGTCATTCGAACTAGAAACTCCAACCTGAGCGTTTCTAGAGAGATTTGCAACTACAACTTAAAATAAAATCCAAACAATCAGCGGGGTGTTCTACCTAAATCTAACAAAAAAAGATCCGCTGCTCGTTAAATAGCTAATACATAAAAAAAACGTTAAACGTTAGCCTACATCATCCACACAGGAGCTCTTTATTTAATTAATAATTAATTCACAGGGATTCAAACACAACATGAAGACGAAATTCATCAACGGGGTTTCGTCCTCTCCCTCCATGTCCCTGGGTCTGTTGGTGGGCACCGAGAGCGCCCTGCACGTCCAGCCCGGCTCCGAGGAGGAGCAGAGTCCGATGGGGGTCGGCAAGGAGCTGACCACCGCCCGGCCCGACCAGCCGGACACCGACACCCAGCGCAAGGCGCACCTCTGGTGCAGGGAGTTCCTGCACGGAGCCTGGAAATCTGTGTCCGAGGAGGACTTCCAGATCACCATCATAAGGTAACGTCTATTTATTTACCGTTATAGACTCTTTTTCTGGGGTTATTGTAATGTTCTGGAAGTCTGTATCCGAGGAGGACTTCCGAATCACCATCATTAGCTAAGGCCTATTTATTTATAAAACATTTGGGCTATTCCAATGTTTTCAAGATCTAAATCAAGATTCGTGATTATTGGTGTAATATGCCATGCATTATTAAATGGAATGCTTACATTCTGAAATTCTACAAAAATAATATAAAAAGGCTAATATAAACAATACGATGCTATAAGAATACTATAATTAATAACAATAAAGTGGCTAAGGGATAATGCATTGCATGGATCCTATGGTGTTCAATCACACAACGCCAGCTAATGATGATGGTGTTTTTATTCTAGTTATTTGAGTGGCAGGTAGATAGATGCTTCAGGCCTTACTTTGGATATCGTTGGCAAACAGGCCATAGTTGTGCACAGTGTTCTGCATGAATAACGACGCTTCACTGTCGCACACGGTTTATGGATCCATCTGTGAAGACTACAGTTTGTCATCCATTTCCGTTACCCGGCCTATAAGCCTATGCTTATTCCCTCACCAACGGCACATGCGACATGCCGTTATATGCGTCAAACGAGCCCGAGTTAGGCCGTTATTTGAAATGCTTTAAAAAAAACACACAAACAAAACAGTGTTCAATCGTTCAGGGGGACGATTTCGTTTGTTTAGGGAAATGTCCATGTCTCGTCGTCTCTTGACTGTTGTCCTCCATGTGTCCACCAGGGGAGGTCTGAGCAACAAGCTCTTCCTCTGTGCGCTCCCCGACCACCAGGACAGTGTTGAGGATGAACCAAGAAGCGTCCTGCTGCGTCTCTATGGGGCCATTCTGCAGGTGTGTTTAGAGAAGGATCATGTGTCGAGTGAGCGTTAAACTGTGTGCTGTTGTAAAATATGTAAAAGTGATGTAAAAATGCCCTGATTTTTGTAGCTGTTGTGGTTTCCCATGCACTTTCAACAGGACATTGTTTAGTGTTTAATGCGTTTAAAGTGTTGGACATGTTTCTGTGTTTTTGAACAGTTTGGTTTTAGGAAACCGGGCTATATGTACTAGGTAAGGTATATTACAAGGTCTATTCCTTGCCAACAGTAGCATCACATATTAAATAGCAATCGTTTGCCTGACATCCTAACTAAATCGAGATGTTTAAAATAACCAAAATAATTGATCAGGAAGTAAAAGGAACTGGGGTAACGGTATTTATTTTCTTTCCAGAAAATAAGAATGTGAGAGAGCGAGAGTGTGTGTATGTCTGCATTAATTTGCTTGCGTGTGTGCGTGCGCGCGTGTGTGTGTGTGTGTGTGTGTGTGTGTGTGTGTGTACACACACATGTGTGCACGCATGTTGGCCATTGTTGTGTGCAGTGATGTACCCCTATGGCTGTACATGCATGTGTTCTTTGCCGTAGGCTTCCCAAAGGAGCGTGCCTTGAGCACACTTGTTCCCAGGTGAACCCACCAATCAAACACGGTACAGTATGAGATCAATGAAATCTCAGCCTTTCACCACGGGGTAGCATTACACGACAACCCCAGCCACCGTGCTGGGAACACAAACACAGAATGGTGAAACGCTGTACTTGCTACAAGACCTCTCCTTTCGTCTGTCTGTTTTCTTGCCCCGAACCCTCGGCTCAGTCCCAGGAAGAATTAGCCACACGAGGCGGCCGAGAAAGCCGGCCAGTCTAGAAGAGGTCAATGTTCTTCTTTAGTGCGATGGAAAAGGCAATAGGTTTGCCTTTCACAATATACATGTAGATATTGTTCTCCTCTTCAATGAAGTGCAGCCTGCTTATCACTCACTGTGGTGACGCAGCGTCTTAATCTCAGGAGTGAGACGTGGACAGAGTGTTCAGAGCTCAAATCCCTATCACCCTGTCACCCGAGGGCTGACCCAGAACGATGAGCTCACGCTCACAGCTGTCTGCTTGGGTTAGCAAATCATCGATACATCCATTACTGTCGGCTAGTGACTATTGAGTGACCCGAGGGGGACTAGAAACCCTTTCACCCAACCTGTGAAAACAGCACATATCTAGAGGCTATCTGTAGCAGCACATTGTATATCAGCTGATGTCCACATGACGACACGTTGAAGGAGAGATATAGTTGCTGTTTGTTCTATTGCTACTGTCTTCGCACTGTCGCTGTGACGTGTTAAATAAACAACAAAGTAAAGTCCCCTTTTTGAAGTCTAAAAGAAGCCAAGCTAAAAAAATCGATATATGGGTGGTGTATGGTTTGGTAAACATGTATTGTTGTCTTGTCCTTGTCTTTTTTTATTTAAGAAAGTGCAACATGGTTTATTTGGTAGTTATGCTACACCCAAGCTTTTCTTATGCCCTAATTGCTAATGGACGTAAGAGCAGTTAGGTTTTTATTGCCACAGTGTGTGTCCTTCACCAAGGTAACGGCCGGTCATCTCTCACCAGCTCAAACAGCCAAGCTCAAACAAGGTCAACCACGCAGATGAGCTTAAAGCAATCTGGAACGCCTTAGAGATAAATGCTGGTTTTATGAAAGAGGGATTTGTTCAAGGTTAAAATTCTCTGGACAATTTGTTACAAAGATGTTGATAACTAGTGGTGAACACAACAACAACAACGATATGAAGCACACAATGGTTCACAAATTGGTTCCTCCATTTTGAACCACAAAATGGAGGAACCAACAAGACTGCTGTCATAAAGGGAAAGGCAACCGACATTGTGAAGTCGATAACTCATGGTTAGATTTGTTCAAAAATAATTATATGTATATATATATATATATATATATATATATATATATATATATATATATACTGTATATGTATGTTTATATTTCAAATGAATGATTGTCTGTTAATTACAGAAATCACACCTATTATAAATGTTTTATCTTTATGTGTTTGATAAGTTAAGTAAGCAATAATCTGTTTCTGAAACGCATCCCCTCTGTCTGCCTGCCTCTTTCTATCTCTCTCCTCACCTCCCTCGCTCCCCCTTCTAACTGTTGCACTGCACAGTTAGCAAGGAGGTCCTCGACGACACACTTAAACTGTATGGCTCTGTTATAATATATATATATATATATATATATATATACATACATATATATATATATATATATATACATACATATATATATATATATATATATATACATAAATATAACATAATCGATCTGTTTATTCATCGATATTTTCTCCCTTTTACTTTGTTCATAGATGTCCTGTAATAAAGGGGATTCCCAACAGTCAGACAAAGAAACCCTCCAAGTAAGTAACTCCTGTGTTTGATATCATGTTTCATGGCCCCTGCGGTCTCGACGTGCTCCTTTTTCTCCCTGCTGGGTTTTTCTCTTCCCTTTACTGTAGTGACCAAGCCCCATATGGGTCAGATTACCTAAGCCTACCCTGGCTTCGTTGTGTGAAGTCGAGAGGCAAGCTGTAGTTTTAGAGAACTTTCCAGAGCAGCCTTTTTTCCCTCAGTTTTTGAAAAACCAATGCACATCTCCATCTCCTAAAAATGTAATACAATTCAGGTGATGAAGCATTCTCTCGCTGCGTCGTTAAACTGACGCAGCAGACAAGAACATCCAGAAGCTCCACCTGTGTGCATGTCAAGCATTGCATTCCACTCAAAAAAAACACAAAAACATGGACTCACAAACTGTTGACGGATTGTTTCCCTTAAATTCCAAGTCATGTAATCATTAACCCGTGGTTATCGTGAGCGGTGACTTGCCCCCGCCACATCATGTGAGCGCTGAGCTCATCGGACAGCCATTGTTAGAGTTTTTTGCATCATTCCCCTCAACAATCGAGCCTCATAGTATTCACTTGCTCTGAAACTGGAAACTAGAGATGTGCCGCTTGTACCTCGTCACTGTCCATGTAGCCCCCTCTCTCTTTCTCTTATGAAACTCAGGTTATTTTTTGCAGTCAGACGTTTGAGAACTGAACTGACAGTGTTTAATACCTGCATGTGAGAGTGAGCCAGACTAGTGCAGCCTAATTGAAGTAGGTGGATAGTGGCGGGTAGATAACGTTTACTGCAGGGAGCCGTTTAGATTCTCACCATTGCAACTGGCAGATTCTGTGTAGAATCTACACAGTATTTTTCTCCTCGACACCTGTGAAACCAGTTTTTTTGTACTTTGTGGATGGGGTGCCAAATTATATTATATTTCATTGCCAATCAGGATTATATATGCATACTGTATGCAACATATGTGATGCATTATTATGTGTGTGTGTATATATATATATATATATATATATATATATATATATATATATATGGCGCGCAATATGACATGGTTTCATCCCAGACTGCCACTGAAGTTAAAATGCAGTGTAAAAATGTTTATATACGCCCATAAACCTTGAAGAGCATAACAGCCTTACCTCCTGCAGAAGGTTTTTCACATCTGTTCCACGGTGGAACAGAGAACTCTTGGATGTTTGTGTGTCATGGGGTGTGTGTGTGGGGGAGGCGGAGGCGGGGAGGGGGTGGATTTACGATAAGCAATCATCAGATGTTACATAACACTGTGGTGGGGAGAGCTCCATCGCAGTATTCCTGTGAAGAGGCCCACCATCCGGCCATGTCACATCAGACCCCCAGGCACAAGCTCATGTTGACTGGCGGCTGGGAACGACAGTTTGTGGTGGTGGTGACGACATGGTTTTTTTCCTACAGCGTTTAGCTAGCTAGCTAGCGGACCGCTAAGCCATTGTCCTCCCCCCCCCCCCCTCTGCCCTAAGCTAGCTTCCAGGAGAACTGCCAGTGTGCAGCGCATTCCTGGGCCCACGGCCAAGAAACAGGACATAGGGTCCTGGAACCGGGACTCTCCGGTACTAGAAACACCGCATCAGGCGGCCTTCATGAGGGGGGGAAGCAGGCATCTGTGATGTAATCACATCACACCTGCCTCGGCCTGGGCAACTGCTCCTTTTTACTTTGAGAGGAGAAAAAGATCAAATGGATCAGAAAAAAAACCAGTGTACTCGAGATTAAGAGAGAGAAAGAGAGGTAGGGAGAAAGACATATTCTTCTTATCTTCTCCTCGCCACTATTAAGGCATACAACAGTTCCCTGGACATATGCCCCTTATTGATAGACCAGAACTGTGTGTGTGTGTGTGTGTGTGTGTGTGTGTGTGTGTGTGTGTGTGTGTGTGTGTGTGTGTGTGTGTGTGTGTGTGTGTGTGTGTGTGTGTGTGTGTGTGTGTGTGTGTGTGTGTGTGTGTGTGTGTGTGTGTGTGTTTTTTCAGGGGACAGAGGCCATGGTGCTGGAGAGTGTCATGTTTGCCATCTTGGCAGAGAGAAAGTTGGGTCCCAAACTCTATGGAATTTTCCCCCAAGGTCGCCTGGAGCAGTACGTCCCGGTAGGTTTAGACTACATACTAATGTGTGCGAGTCTGTCTGCTTGTACGTGCTTGTGTCTTAGGTCTTCTTTGTGGTTGTGAATCCACAATGTTTGTATTCGCTATTTCACGTGTCTAGCCTGACATCGCAAGACCAATTCGCAAATGTGTATTTTGTCTTGGACCTCTCTGTTGGTTTTCCAAGTTGTTATCAACGGGCGCAGACCGAAATGCCTCTGGACACAATTGGATTGACCGATAACCAATCAGCAACGAAACATGTGATTTAGCGTTTAGGTAAATTAGTCTTTTACCAAATGCTGCCAGCACATCTTTCTTATCGACAAATGCTTTAAGTGGCAGTTGTCCTTCTGCAGTGTGTGTTTAGCAACATAAGGGCTGCATATATACAAGGGTGCTTGGGTCAACTTTTCACAATTAATCCTCATCTGTGTCTCTCCCCACACAACAACAGAGTCGTAAGCTGGAAACCTGCGAGCTGCAAGATCCCAACATCTCGGCTGAGGTTGCCCAGAAAATGGCGGCGTTTCATGCCATGCGGATGCCCTGCAACAAGGAGCCCAAGTGGCTTTTTGGGACGCTGGAAAAGTAAGCAGTTTCGGTGACTCCACCGACCGGTTAGGAGTTTTTAGATGATATGACCGTGTCACTGACGCAAAACATAATGAACTCCTCTAGGTACCTGAACCAGATCATGAGGATGGCGTTCACCAGGGAGTCGCACCTGCACCACTTCAACCGCCTGGTCAGCTACAACCTGCCTCAGGAGATGGAGTTGCTCAAGTATGAACACACACACACACACACACACACACACACACAGTAATGCTTAGTTTCAGATGACTCAGGACCTTGGTGTTAATGAATGGCTGGGTTCTGACCTCATTACCCCGTTACCCTACTACAACCTTGTCTTACTGATTCATTACATTGTTGTACAACACAGTGCAGTTTCACTTCTAGCAATGAGTAAGCCATGCCAGTTGGCGTGAGAGAAGGGAGTTTAGGGAAGATAAGGGAGAATGAGAAAAGCTTTCCACTTCAGGCCCACCCCGCAAGTGAGCAGTACAGACTAAGCCCCGCCCCCCTACTTGGATGAACTATCCCCGTTGTCTATGCAAGGAGAGGTCATCTCAGCTTGACTTCCAGATAGGAGAAGGAATGCTGATCTGACCGTGTGGCAGGAGAGGACATGTTTCCCAAGCTGACTGAGCTAAAATGGTTCCTTCCTTCCTCGCTGTTGTGCTCTCCTAAGGGAGCACTCAGAGTGGATTTCATTTGCTTCTGGAACCGAAAGTTCTTCTTGCCACAGTTACAAAATACACATATTGTGTTGACTTATATTGTGCAGTCGGCACCGGCACTCGGGTCTTCCACCGTCCTGAATCTTTGGACGCTCTCGGCCTGGTTTTAGTCAATGTGTGAGTACTCGGTATGTACAGTGTGTATGTACAGGTTTATGCCAGAAACCTGTTAAGAGTGTGTAGAGTGTGGTTGTATGTATGGTATGTACATACTGAACCGGTTGGGTCAAAATGGTTAGTCACGCATCGGCAAACACTTCCGCATACATAGTAAATAGTCGAAGTTACAGAATGAAATGGCGTAATGGCACGAATGCTTGTTTCCTTGGCATCTCATTAATCATTTTACTTGAATATGACTATGGTAATATACCTACACCACTGATATCTCCACATGAAGACGGAGATATTGTGTTGATCTTTCTATCTATGTCTACACTTGAAAAGATGTGCAGTGGTCAGCCATGGAAAAAAAAAGCTCCTTGTGTTGCGTCAATAAGCCTCATGGAGGCTTTTCAAACAATGTCCTTGTGTCCCGGGGGATCTAAACTTGTTTGCTATGTTTGCTCAGGGTTTGCAAATGAAACGCATACACAGTTGACCACTCAAGTGGGTTAAAGGTTAGGTAAAGGTTAAAGTAATGAAGTGTTCACCACTACGTTAGAATGAGAGTCTGAGGCTGAAGTTTCAGTTTTTTACTTTGTATTGCGTTTTTCAAACACCAGGGTGCACATCCAGGGGTGGAACTGCACTGGCTTAGTGTGGATGGAAAGACCAAAACAGGATGAAAAAAATAATCTTTATTGTAGATAATAAAGAGACATTAGCACACAGTATGCTATGGTATGCGTATTTAAGGCTTTTGCTTTGTGTGTGTGCAGGTCACTACTGGACTCCACCCACTCCCCTGTAGTGTTCTGTCACAACGACTGCCAGGAAGGTAAGTCATTCCCGTAGTCAACCAGCTCTGGGGAACCCAACCAATATGACTAGTGTAGAGCTTGGGCAACATCTATGGAACAATGTTTCATCACAATAAATATGGGGTGTACACACAATCGATAAATATCACAATATGCTTATGAATTCAAAATCCATGAATTCAAAATGAGTATATGGAAACGTTTGTTATAAAGTCCGGTTTGTTAAACCGGACTCCAAACAAGTTTAACAAACAGTCCGGTTTAACAAACTTAACAAACGTCTGACGTTTCAAACCTCTTATTATCATTTGAAGTCACATATCTTCGCATGGTTATTCATTTATATTACAAAACCAGCTATGACTATAAGTCGATATCAATACAACACCATTCAAAGACGATAAGCGATAATACTGAATTATTGCCAAGCCCTAAATCAGTATAATATATAATTTACGAGGCAGAAGGTGCAAGGAATTGTACTGCTTGCTACCGACGCATTTCGGTAAATGACGCTTTACGGCAGGAGTGACTGTCCATTGGCAATCAGTAATGCCATGCTGTAATAGTACTATGTTGACCTACATTTTGCTTGTGTTTTTCCACTGTCTTGTGTAATGTTTACCTGATTTTACCCGTGTCAATGTGTGTGAACCTCTTCTTGCCTTCAGGTAATATCCTACTGCTGAATACGTCACCCGCCCAGAAGTTGATGCTCATTGATTTTGAATACAGCAGCTACAATTACAGGTACTACGACTGCTACTCGTACTACTGCTGCTACTACTACTACTACTACTACAATAATACAAGATACACATTTTTATATATTTATTTAACAATGGAATGCTTATTCCCCACTCTCCATCTGAATTTCTTAAACAATACTATACAAATACTAGAGAAAAACAAACTAAAGATATATGTATTTATATGTTTAACAGAGGACCAAACCAACTGAAAGACTTGCATATAATTGACAGTTTATTGTAAGACTTTGTACCTCATATAATGTTTATTCTTGGACCCCGCAGCCAACCAAACTGTACTGCAGTATTAGCTAACCCCTTTTAACAGTAGAAGTGTCCCAGAAGTAAATACAAATTTTGTCAGGGTGTCCTAAAGTCAGAATGCTTTTTGTGTGTGTGTGTGTGTGTGTGTGTGTGTGTGTGTGTGTGTGTGTGTGTGTGTGTGTGTGTGTGTGTGTGTGTGTGTGTGTGTGTGTGTGTGTGTGTGTGTGTGTGTGTGTGTGTGTGTGTGTGTGTGTGTGTGTGTGTGTGTGTGTGTGGCTCCTTATCTTCTTTTCAGTTCACTTTGTCCTTCAAGTCAGGCCACACAACATTCAGGGCACATTTCCCATAATCTATTTCTACTCATGACTCACAAAATAACAAATACTTATTCTGTACTATACTAAATATATATATAAATATGAGAGAGAGAGAGAGAGGCAAAGTTCTCCTTTTAAGTTGTGACCATTAAAGGCTTAAATTTGTCACCCACAATTAATGAATGTAATTAAAATATATATTTTGGATATAACAGGAAGAGTATTGGCTGCAGTGTGTCTGTGTCGGTGCATGTTTTGCGAGGGGGGCGTGCACCTTCGTCTCTGTTATGGGAAAAAAGTAGCTCACACTGTCCTTGGCTCCCCAATGGCCCCCATCCCCCTCTTCACAAACAAACACACACACACCCTCCCCACCATACACACAGAAACGCCTAGCCTTCCAGCTTCCTTGGGGCCTCAGTCTATTGAAAACTCTGCCTCCTGCTATGCAGGCTTTACCTTGAGACAGAGAACTGCTGTGTCATGCAAATAGGAGCACTGTCCTAGGCAATGCAGATGTACTGTACTGAGTCTTGTTGAGATTTCCATCCCGGGTCACAAAGTCCTGTTTCTGTTTTGTTCCTGTGTGATTCACTATTCTCTCGGTAACCCTGGTTTGCCAGATATAAAATTAAATTAAATGTACACACAAACACAGCCACGGCAGAAAGGGAATGAACTGGATCAACTGAGATTGTTCTAGATTAGACCCAACCTAAAAAAAAACCTTGTCCTCTTTCTAAAAAAGCCATGACCAGAGCCATGCTAAAACACAGGTGCATCTTAGAGTTGCATTTGTAAGATGGAGACGACTTAGAGCCCAGAAGGATAGTTCTAATTTTGCAAGCATACACATTAGCTGATCAACTTACAGTGTACGTCTAATTGTCGCTTGTCATTGTCACAATGGTATTCTTTGGGCTTGCGTTCCTTCCGTGCCCCCAACCTGGCAACATGTGTCAAAACTAGTGAATTTGGACCGGAGACTCATTTCAGAGACTCTGGGTCATTGTTATACACATAACACCTTTAACCATTACTCTCCCTTATACATTGCAGGGGATTTGACATCGGAAACCATTTCTGCGAGTGGATGTACGACTACAACTGTGACACGTTTCCCTTCTTCAAAGTGAATGCTGAGAAATATCCATCTAAGGCTCAACAGGTGTGTATGGGATAGGAGGACACAAAAGGTCAGGAAGGAAAAACAGATCTTTCCTCTTGATTGGGACACGTTGAACGGGTGGGACCAGTAGGGTGTTGGTTTAGATCTAGTCTCACTCTTAGTTGAGACCGGATTATTTAGTAAATTCAAGTGACTAGGGTACTGATGAAACCAGAAAACACAATACTTAATACAATCGACTATTCCCCCTCTCTCTCTCACACACACACACACACACACACACACACACACACACACACACACACACACACACACACACACACACACACACACACACACACACACACACACACTCTGTCTGGTGTGCAAGGGAGATGAACCCCGATTATGTGTTGTCTGCCCACAGCTGCATTTTATCGAGAGCTACATGAGGGAGTCAGACAGGGCGTTCGCGGACCTCGGCAAAGCCGCCCGGGAGAAGCTGATGGAGGAGCTCTACGTTGAGGTCAACAGGTGAGGAGAGGTCACAGCCTGGTGGGGGAAAAACCCCCAAACCCTAGCCTGTGTCACGGTCAAAAGTGCGTAGTGTGCACGTGCGTGTACTGTATATGTTGTGGTCCACCAGTGGTGTCTGTGTGTGTGTCTGTACTCTAGGTTCGCCCTGGCATCCCATTTCTTCTGGGGCTTGTGGGCTTTCATCCAATCCAGA
This sequence comes from Muraenolepis orangiensis, assembly GCA_027704905.1. Taxonomy (NCBI): domain Eukaryota; kingdom Metazoa; phylum Chordata; class Actinopteri; order Gadiformes; family Muraenolepididae; genus Muraenolepis; species Muraenolepis orangiensis. The sequence continues at coordinate 25,144,551 of CM051010.1, forward strand.
ATCTCCACCATTGAGTTTGGATACATGGTAAGTTAACTTTGTTTTTCGGTTGTGTCCACATATAGGTGTGGTTAGTTTTATTAAAGAAATGTGTCACATGTTTGTCATCACGTGACTCTCACCACGGTCTCTCTTTCCACGCATTGCAGGAGTACGCTTTGGCCAGGTTTGACGCTTTCTTCCAGCAGAAGAAGGTTTGGGGAGTCTAACGAGACGAGGAGGAAGAAGGGGGACTAAACGTCATCTGACCAGACATTTTATTTTCCTTTTTAAAGTCCAGAACCCTACAAAACCCCCCACGGCACTGCCCTCACTGTCTTCTAGCGCCTCCCGATGCCCACTGTCATCTCTGCAGCGCATTACACAATCCTGCTTCCTGAAACTAAACCAAACTAATAAGCAGAGCAGTGAGTTTCCGGTGTGGCCGGAGGAGGAGGAAGAAGAAGAAAAACTAAAAACTAAAAAAGAAATGCAAATGAAAGAAAAAAACAAAAACATCTCGTGCTAGCTTTCGTGATTGGCCGGAAGTTGGGGGGAGGGGTCGGATGCTGGGGTCTTCTGCTGTAGTTCAGGAAATCGACTGCTGAAACTGTAAAGAAAGGTCTTTACACGCTCTCATGCTTCAGAGGCATGCTGGGCCCGCCGCTGCTGTGGGGTTAGCATGTGTGGCAGCTCTCTGTTGTACATTCCCGTTTGGAAACGCTAACATTGTATCAATGTGCACCAATCTATCGTATCTGTATGGAGACGATGCTGCAGTAAAGCACCGCTACTGCGATGAACCATTGAGGTAGAACCTTGCTTTTCTTAGAAAACAAGGAACTAACGTCAAATATATATATAGATGGATATTTTATGATGCGCCAGTGTTCTGGCTGGGCCCTCTATTACAGTGAGTGCATACACTACCAGCTGTGTAGTTCATATGTCAGTATTTCCCTTGGCCACTTAGTTTCCAGTTCATCGCTATAGTTTTCATAGTTGTCGTCATTGAGCTGCTTATATAATTTTCTACTATACTAACTACTGTGACTTTATCGCAAACAACACGTTTACAAGATTGGTGTCTTGGGCCCTCTGTGAATATTACGTGAGCTTGAAGGGGTTTTTGTTTGTTTCGACATTTTGTAGTAGGCGGCACACTTTAGTTCACTTTATCAAGCGACAGCTGAGACGACCGTGATACAGCACGGGGTTTGAAGTGATGCGGTTGTTTTTAGAAGTAACACAAAAGACTGTGATAGCACGGTGTGATGTGTTAAGGCCTCAATCAACCGGGAGCAGGTTCTTTTTTGTTTTTGCTAAGGTAATTAATGGAAGCCAGCTTACCATGTATTGTAAGTGCATTAAAAACAATCACATCAAATAAGAGCAAAACTAATCACAGGCCCTTATATAATGGATTAATTAGGGAAACGAAGAGTAAACCGCACTGATTATTCTGCGCATATATACCATAGACGTAAATATTCTCTAAGCATGTGAACGATACTCCCTGCTACTACTTGCTGTCCCCGTCCCAAAGACATGGAATGTGTGTGTGTGTGTGTGTGTGTGTGTGTGCGTGTGTGCGTGTGTGTGTGCGTGTGTGTGTGCGCGTGCGTGTGTTGAAATGCACACACTGTAGCGACGACTCACTGATATGACTCTTACCTCCAAGTGTAATGCAAAACTGTGCATTGAGATACAAGGATGAAAAAAAAAAAAAACCTGAACTGTGGCACCTTTTGATCTGCAGAAAGAAAGAAAACATTTATTTTACTATTTGGAATGTTTATTTTTCACTGTGGTGGTCAGTCCTGTTTTCTTTTTGTTAGTTTGTACATTTTTTGGTCATTATTTTTTTGCGTGTCTTTTGAAACGTCCTGTGTGCATACTGCGAGACATTTCAGATGGTTTACGTGTAGTGTGGGGAGGACACACACCGTCCACCGGTGTCACTGCCCCCTGTCAGCTGTCCACTTAGCGGTGACACACTTAATCGGCTCACAATTAAGGCTATGGCGATTTAAGGCTGTAGCTTTGTGGCATCTGACGTGTGTGTCTTCATTTCTCACCTTCCTCTCTATAGCAGGTCAGGTTTATCTTTATTTTTTACTGTAGATACTTTACTGTAGGTCCGACCGGGCTTCATTCTGCTTCTTCTTCTACTCTAATGTGTTCATTCCACGTAAATATTGTTAACTTGTTAATATTTTCCTAATGGTGTTTCAGACATGGTTTTTACATTGCTGCAGATCTGTGAACTCATATCCATGTTCCTGTTTTCATGTTTTGTAGATTCATATATATTGTAATAATAATAAAAATAATGAAATGTACTTTCAATGGTATGCACCTTTCGGACCATAATGTTTCAAATCATGATTTTCTTTTATTTTTTACTAAAACTGTCATTGCATCTGTTGAATATTGAGGGCCACATTATATGGGAGATTATTATTATTATGATTACTTACTCTGATACACGCATACAGTTTTTGTAACTTTAGAATCTGTATATATATATATAAACTGATTGAACCTAATATCATAGCTGGTAATGTTAAGCATTGGTATGCCTGCAGTATCAATGTATGAATATATACTCCTTAAAAACATATACACTTGTAGAGAGTAAATGATGCACTTTGCAAGGAGCGTTGTGGGAGTATGGGCTGTTTTGCTTTGCGTAATAAATCCTTACAAATAACCTTTGCCTTTGGTTATCAATCCTCATTTCACGTTCTCACTAACACTTTAACATTGATAAGACATAAACGATAAGCATTGTCTGTACAATTCGTATCATTCTCAGTGAACCCAGTGTCCCCAAATCAGCTCACTTTGCATTATCTATATCATTTAGTCATGTATATGTATTATACACTATTTGACCTGAACAATGTTCGTCACTCACTCAACTTAATAATACTAATCTCTATCAATACAGATACATACTATCAGATACATACTCTCAGATACAGAGGAAGGCCTACAGTCACTGGCCAGCCAATACACAATACTGGTCTTATGGGCTTTAACTGTGACGCAAACCACACAGTGGCCCAAGATGTGTAGACATGAGCAGTAGAATTGTATTATGTGTGATCATAGTGATTCCAATGGAAAAGCCCTGGCATGGCAACAGAGGTCGGGGGTCAGAGGTTTGCCGAGACATTTTTATCGTTTTTAACAGAGACGTAGACATACCAGTAGGTATGGGAGGTCAGCTGAAGGTTCAGGGGGGACAATCTCTGACATGCAGGGATGCGTGTGAGCGCTTCCTGAACGCATGTCTGGGCATATTTCAAAGAGCAGCAGAAAAGTTGAGCGGGTCATGTTAAAGCAATTTGGAGGGACCATGTAAGCCACGGAGTCATGCGTTATGACTCACACGGTCTGGGGGGCAAATATTGAGCTGGACGTATAGGGGCTTGGCGCTAAACGTTGAAATTCTCTTTGAAACACATCCAAACAGACAACCAAAGAAGAAAAACCAACAAAACAATATAATTAACACCATGGTATATGGTCATTGAGCCACTGCACTCACAATGTACTTATATATATACTGTATAAACTGCATATATATATATATATATATATATATATATATTGTTTTCATTCAAACAAAAAACACTCAAACACTGCAAGATAGTCCTTTATATAGTCTATGAGAAAGTAAATTAAACTATCACTACTAACCAACTACTAAATTATCGCTCTCACTTTAAAAGCAGCAATCCACAGTATTTAGGTCTAAATACTATTCTGTGCGCTCAGCTTTAAGTGTAATTTTCCAATTATGTAAAAATGTATTGGCTGGGCTATCCCACTCGCTTAAGAGGGGCTTTGTCAAATAGATTCATCATCTGAGAAACACTTAACTTAAGGTTAAGGAAGGTTAGACTACTTTCCCAATGGCAATGGCAATTAAAGGCTGCTTTCAAAAATCCACAGTTTCCTAGAATCACGTTTAGTGCTAAGTCAATAGCATATGGTTTAGGTGGAGTCAAACATTCATAATCTTAAAACTCGATCAACTGTTGTAAGTCCAGCTTTTTGATACGTAAGGTAGAGTTCCAGATGCATGGATTCAAAACAAACTGGCCGTTGGGTTGCAGTTTTCTGAGATAGGAAGCTAGAATGTGTGACAATGAGTCATTCGCTGGAAGAAAGGTCATTTCCTGATGTTAAGAAACCTCCCACCCGATGAACTGTTTGATGAACTTAAAAATGTTGAAAACAGGAGTTAGAACGGGCTGCATTTGATCAAAATAAGGTTATCCCATCATGCAATAGACCCACTTCAATAGACCCACATCATCTTTTATGTGGCTGTCCTTGCTTTGGCACAACCTTGTACTGCTGTGGTAGTCCTTTCTTATGAGGCCTGGTCTGTACATCTTTGAATACTGCCGTCCTGCCAGGAACTGTGTGTGTGTGTGTGTGTGTGTGTGTGTGTGTGTGTGTGTGTGTGTGTGTGTGTGTGTGTGTGTGTGTGTGTGTGTGTGTGTGTGAGAGAGGGGGGGGGGAAACAACTTTGTTGAGGTTAAGATAATGAGTGGACTGTTAGTAGATGCCAAAAAGTGTTTTAGTAAATGAATGAGGTTGGGGAAACGTCTCTTATTGACACAAGAATGATTCTTCTGTCTCTCACTGTCTGACAGACAGACAGACAGACTGTCTTTGGTGGTTAACACCTTTACTGCATCGTCAATTCCTGTGTGGCAGCTGTGCTGGAGTCTGCTGGTCCATCCCTGGTTTAGCCCAGGGTCAACACTGGTTACGCTCACATTCCACAGGAAGAAGAAAGGAAGGCATGGTCTGCAAAGCTGCAACGTCATTGGATGTGCAGACCCTTACGTATATTAGGGCATGTGTGTGTATGCAACCAGCAAGGGTCTATGCAAACAGCAAGGGGGAGGGTAATTCTCTAGAATTCCACCCAAGCTGCTTCCTTATGTAACGCAGTACGTCCACGTCTTAATTTGTTTATTTTACACATTTAACATCTGAGCACACTAAAAGCTGTAATGCGCTGTATCTAATAGTGACACATTATAATCTATGTTATTTTCAGTGTGAAAACCTACACCTCCATACCTCCATCCCTTGTCAAATATGTGTATCTCAATCCTCTTATAAAACACAACCCTCATTGTTGTTCTGTTGGGAATACATTACATAATGGTGCTTTTTCTTTTTTAGATGTAGGCCTAATACCCATATTAGTGTTGTTAACTAACTGCTGAAAAATGTGAAATGTGATCATTAGTAAAGGATGTGCAGCTCAAGCTCATTCCTCATCAATCTACAATGTATATCCAAGGTCAATGCTTTCCACCTTTGAAGTGTAATAGATGTGAAATATTTATATTCTTTACCATTTAATACTCAATAGATCTTCATTTTAATTTTTTTGTGTATTTTAATCAATGCTCACACATTAAGGTAGCATAGTATGAATTAGGAGTATGAGTAGTACAATTGGAGATGTAAATTAACTGTGTAAATGTACTGTGTAATCATGTGTAAATTACAAATTACTGGTTAAAAAAAGACCAAAAAAATATAACAACTGAGAATTGAGGCAACGCACAATGAAGTAGTAGCTACATGTCGCCACCTGGTGGTAGAACGTAGCTCTGACATCCACACAGTTGGTTAGTTGATACTCGGCAAGTTGCTCAGTTGGTAAAATAGTTAGGAATAATGATGGCCTCTTATGTTAGCACTTTGTTTCCTCTTTTGCACAAAACAATACCTAAAACTTGCTTCGAGGTCCCGAGCCATGCCTATCTATGGTAACTTGTGGCAGTTAATCGTCCCAAATGATATCCTATTCTTATCTCTAACATAGCTTTCGTTTGTGTAGGAAAGTGTGAGAAAGCAACGATAACTATTACCTTAGCTGGAATGTGAAGTCGAGCCTAGTAAATTCAGTGTAAGAATATGCAGGTCATTGCTGGCGAGATTGAAGTACAAGGTTACATAGAGAGCAGCCCTACAAATCAAATAAACTCAAATAAAGTAGTAAAATACGACCCCTGATCTTGCCACCGTCTATACAAACACAACGGTAGGGTTCTGTGTTGTCACTTACAGTGAATTACTAGAGTAAAGTTTTGAGTTAGTCTTTTTGGTCATTTATATGATATGCCTTCAAAGTAGTTTTTGTTACGTTGTTACGTTGTTCTTGAGTCTGACAGACATTACACTCTGTAGCAGGGGGCCTACACATTGTGTACATGTCTTCTTTATTTCCTATTTACAAGCTAGATAACATTGGCTGGTTGTATAACCAGCCAATGTTATCTAGCTTGTAAATAGGAAATCTTATTAGCTTGTAAATAAGAAAACTGAACAATGGCTACCATTCATACTTTTATTACCCTTTGCAAATCAAAGAGCGGTTATATAATTACCCCAAAAAGTATAAAAGTCTATCAACATAGAAGAATGTATTGTAATTGCCCGAGTATAATTGTAATCTAAATCTTGGGGTCAAGTTCCTCTTCTGGTACAGGACAACATAACCCATAATTAGCATATGACCACCAACCAAGTGGCATATAGGATAGTGGGCGTGTTGTATGGAGAGCAAGACAAATTCATAAAGAGAGTTCTTTAATTTTCCATCTATCCAGTAAGTGCCAGATCGTGTCTGAATACGTTGTGTTCATAAATGACAATAAATGAAAGAATTCTCTAAATAAACATATTTGTCATATAAAAGGTTTAGCAAAACTGGAAATGGAAGACCCCAGCAGAGTACTGCATCTACCCCTCAGCTCTCTATTGGCAGTGGGCCCGCCCCACGCACCGCCTTGATCAGTGCTTGCTGGATCACAGGGTAGAGTTTATAGCATCCCTCAATGCAGGCACGCACCCCCGCAGCAAGGGTCCCCTCAGCCATCTCTCCGTCCGACTGGAGCCCGGAAATCTGATTCAAGTTGGGGAGAAACGACACCGTCAGGCTGCCCTGGTTCTCCCCACTGCTCTGGCAGCCGCCGCACTCTTCCAGGAAGGTGGGGTCAATCAGGTACGAGTCGCCGTCCTGTCGAATAGAGCAGCCGAGCACCAGGCCGTACATCTCGATCCCTGCGTCCGCCAGGGCCAAGGATGCGCATGTGATGGCATGGGCCAGGGCTGAACCGCTGTTCTCTAGGACCATCACGTTGACGTCGATCTGTGAACGGGGGTACTTGTGGAGGCACACCGCCGACTGCAGACTCTCCAGGACCATCAGGGACAGGTCCTTCTCCTGACTTCCCTGGATCCAGGGGCCCCTCTCTGGGCAGGCGAATGGGGCAAAACGCATGTCTGCGAACAACCTGCATAAAACATTTTACGATACAAGAAGAACAAAAAACGGAATTATTTGTAAACAAGCACATAACTCAATTGTATTAGTATAATTATAACATTTTACTTGGCGATTAGGCCTGAACCTAGTATTCTTTATGGGACCCATTATGATGAAACACAAAAATACACATATAGACATCCCCACAAATAAATGATGAAAGTGGACCAGTCAAATAAAGAGCTCCTCAGACTTTCTGTCTGATCAATGTTTAGCTGACACACTCTGTTGGTTTCAATATTGAGCTACACACAAAATGTCTGAGCAATTCAAGGAGATGTTGTTCTTTCTGGTATTGAACTGGGATGTGATGCACACACACAATGGTCCAGGACATGTTACCAACATTGGCCAGAACTGGTCCTGGATATATTATGTTGTGCAATGAAACTACTCAATCTCAATACCTCCCGCATTTCATGTCGGTCTCATCTTTCCGCTCGGTTTCCTTTGGGCCGTACACACAACAGATCAGCTTGGTGTCTCCAGCCTCGATGTATGCTGATCCTTTGGCTTGGCTCACCAGCCCACATCGGACAAACATAGGTCGGACATCCACCTGATCACGACTCCTACCGTCTGCCCTGGCGCCATCCGAGGGCAAAGAAGTTGTATCGGGTTTGCACACAAACCGAGACAAACTGTGTGACACTTCAGGGCCTCGTATTCTTTTTGTGTCAGTCGGCATGGTCAACTACGTTAACTACAGTATCCAAACATAAGAGAATACGCGTGGTGAAGGAAATGGTACCTCAAAATATGTCCCCACTGAAACATAACACACGAACAATGGTTCCGACTGGTTTGACACCTGCTCGGGGCTAAGAGCATTGCATTACTTTATTAATAAACTGACCCCGATTGTTTAGCTTTAGGGCCAGACGAGCGAAAAGGAGTGGATTTGTGTTAAATGTAAAGCTAATTGAAACACCGTATTTGTATTCCGTATTCTCATTGCATCAGCCGCCGATTGTCATCTTGACAGTTGGTCCTATTGACATAATTGTTCAGTAAAACATATTATTAGTATTTTTTTTGTGTGTCATAATCCATTGAACTAAATTTGAATGTGCATCCATTATTTTGTCATTGCATCAGCCGAAAATTGTGAGACTATACGAGGCGGCGGGCGGGCGGGTTTCTGTTTGGTTGACGTTGCGTCGTAGCCAATAGACGTTCAGTTTAACATCCCTGCCGGTGAAATTGGACCAATCAGGAGGGACATGTGGGCGTGTCTCTTCGTTCTCTTCACTCCAGCAGCGTGGCTAAAGCTGTGATTCAGAACCGGTTACTGCACCATTCTACCAGAATATATCCTCTTCTGTGAGTATCATCGTTGTGAAAATGCATAGTCTAGTTTTATCATCCATAATAATACATGCGACTGTCTCAACTCCAGCCGTGTAGTTCAGTAACTTTGTCTTCTCAGCAGGAAAGACATTAACCTGACTGGCTAGCGTTCCTGGCTAATTTCACTGCTGACATGACTACTATGGGTGTGTTAAACGAGTACTACTTTTCACACTTAACACACCGGTTACCAGCCAATTCTAATGGACAGGATCTATCTATTTTAATGTTTATTTTGTATTTTATTTTGTATTACATTTATTCCATGGTCCTCCTCTGCGTCACCCTGTCAAGTATATTAGGAGCAGCTCTCTCTCTGTGTGTGTCAATGTGGGGTGTCTGTGACTTGTTACTGTACTTCTTAGCTGTTAACAACTATAACAACTAACTATAATCATGTAGTGACACTTTTAAGGGTGCCATTCCCAGGGCATCGTCACTTTCATCAGGGTTGCTACGGTGGAGGTTGTGTTGTGACCAGAGGGACACCGCAGGGCTGTTGTTCATCCGCTTGCTTTGACGATGGGTGTCTGCAGTCAGTGGAGGTTCCTGTCTGTTGTATTTGCAATGGGTCCAGACATGTAGGGACTAACTGGAACTACTACTACTGGTACACTAGTGCTTCTACTTTTACTACTACTAGTAGTTTGCCATTCACATTATGCCAATAGTCAGCACAGGCTTCATTGTACCATTTATTCCTTCTTGGGTAGGAAATCATTTATCAAAGTTCTTGTTATCAAAATATTGAATTACAGTTGCACATTCTTGGGAAAGCTGCAGTTAAACTCTACAAATGAATGCCTCAGGGAAAGTTGTTATATGAGCAAGCAGGCACACCAGTCACTTTCTTCCTACATTCCTACAATCCCTATTGTATTTTACAATTTATTTGGTGGGGTGAAAGTTCTTTGTGGGTTTATTTGTTTGCACAAGCCACACACGTTCATTGCTGATGCTGGACTGGAGTCTTACCTCATTTCACGCTAGGTTTTGCCACGATTGTTGCTGATTTGTATTTTAGCAAGGTCCAAAATATTTTAGATGGATGTTCCACTGCCTATTTAGCCACCACACACACTACACTTCACTGCGATAATTTCAGTCTGGTGCACATTGGTTTGTTGTGTGTATTCCGTTGCCCCCGGGTGCTCCACCACCTACTTGCTTAGATGCTTATTTTCGTTTCCACCCATGGCCTTATGGGTGTAGGACGCTGGGTGTTGCATGGGTTAAGTGCAGTTTGTGGTTTAAAATGACATGAAAGCGTAATAGTAACATCGCAGCATCTTTTGATGTTTAAGCCATGTGTTGTTGAAGCCTTGTTGATTTAAAGACGTGTGTTTCATATTTGTGACATCAGAGTGGTACTTTTTGCCGTCACAGATAAGCATTCAAATACCTGTATTCAGTTCCGCTGGTTTAATTAGTTATTATGCTTCCCGCTTTATGGCCACGTGTGTGTGTGTGCTTTCTTTCTTTCTTTCTTTTATTTGTTCATGTTCTTGGGTTCATGTTCTTGCCATTTGTGTGTGTTCTTGTACAGGAAGCCAGTCTAGAATGGACTCTTCGTTGAATGCAGCTCAGATCCGTGAGAAGTTCATCGACTTCTTCCGCCGCTATGAGCACCAGTATGTCCACTCCTCAGCCGTCGTCCCGCAGGATGACCCCACGCTGCTGTTTGCCAACGCTGGCATGAACCAGGTGCCCCTAATTGTTATTTTTGTTGTGTAAAGCAAGAGTGGGTTATTGCTCACTATCTTTAACATTAGCTTTGGGGAACAGTTTTAAAAAAATTTAATTATTCGTTCTTTAGTGTTGTGAACAATGTAAGATCTTCAGAGAAATCTTATATTGCTTATTTATTGTATCTATAAATAGGTCAGAGTGAAACACGAGAAACCCTGATATTGTATTATATCAAGTAGATTATTATATCCAACAGTTTGACCAGTAGTACATGCAGTCTAGTCAGTGACACTATCAACATTAGCCGCAATTAGAACCTTGGAACCTCACAGAGACCAGAAGTCTAGCGACACAAAACAACTCAATATTTTCCCGAATGTTCTTTTCTCTGCCCACGCATCCCCAGTTCAAGCCCATCTTCCTCAACACCATTGACCCCTCCCACCCCATGGCCAGGCTCCGGCGTGCCGCCAACACGCAGAAGTGCATCCGTGCCGGAGGAAAACACAATGACCTGGATGACGTGGGCAAGGACGTCTACCACCACACCTTCTTCGAGATGCTGGGCTCGTGGTCCTTCGGGGACTACTTCAAGGTAATGTCTCAAATGCATTATTTGGATTTGGTCAATGGTGCCGTTTTTGCCCAGTGCAAAGTAACAAACAACTTTATTGACTTGCTGTGCATAAGTATAGTTATACCCGGCTGTCCTGTTCTTGACTGTTCTGTGTAACTATAATTCTGTATTTAAATCAATACCACAATACTTTGGAAGTTTTTTTTAAATCATCCCACCGCGCCTCGTCCTCGGCCACTGTAATATTTCCATATATATTTTCACCCATATTTGGCAATTTAAATCAGTTGATTTTGTTATGTTTTGGTTTTGAAATATTTACATTTTCAATTGCTGTTATGTGTGTAACCCCATACACACATACAGGCATTCTGATTCTGATTCACTTCTGCTCTCTGAGTAGGTGTGTGTGTCTGCTCCTCACTCCTCTCTGTCTCTTGCCATAGGAACTGGCCTGTAAGATGGGGCTGGAGCTGCTGACCCAGGAGTTGGGAATCCCCATCGAGCGCCTGTATGTCACCTACTTCGGTGGCAGCGAGGAGGCCGGCCTCGAGGCAGACTTGGAGTGCAGAAAGATCTGGATCGATCTGGGGTGAGCCCAGCTCGGTGGAATACTCTAAATGAAACAAAATAAAACTAAATCAACAGACCTTTTCTATGAATGGCACCTTTTATGAATCACATCTCTCCTGTTATTGCAGCCTTCATTATCTTGGGAGTTGATATTGTCCATAATGTGTTTGTACATTGTGAAGCCATACTCCATCTACTATTGCTAATTTTAACAACGTATGACTATTTGAGTTATTCTTTTCAGTCAGAATTTATTTTAATTAAATTTAAAAAAATCTATCTCTTCACATGTATTTTTGTAGTAGCATGTCAACATAGTAATGTTGTCTACATTATTTGTACATGCAGACACATAAATCCAGAGGCAGTTGGTGGATTTCTTATTTTTTTTCCTTAGATTTCAGAGGCACCAATTGCAGCATCTGCTGTGTCATGCTATTCCCTCAGCAGTGCCTCTCAAGAGGCCAGTGGGTTGTAGTAGACTTGTTTTTCCTGTTGGAGGATACTTTCTTAGATAGGAAAGGGCTGCAGGGTCTCTGCGGATGGCTAAAGGAGATGCACAATCTTGTGGGATTACCCCTCTGGGAAATTACCCTGTTCCATGCACCAATTCCCTGTTGAGTGTGACTGTAATTAAGTTGTTGTTCGGTTAGTATTTTAAAACTAAACGGAAGCTGGTCTTTCTCTCTTCCTTCTTATCTGCCAGGGTGGATGCGGAGCGTATCCTGCCCGGCAGCATGAAGGACAACTTCTGGGAGATGGGGGACACGGGCCCCTGCGGCCCCTGCAGCGAGATCCACTACGACCGAATCGGAGGCCGGGACGCCTCTCACCTGGTCAACATGGATGACCCCAACGTCCTTGAGATCTGGAACCTGGTGTTTATTCAGTTTAACAGGTGTGTAGTAACGTCTGTAGCCTGGTGCTCATTCAGTTCAACGGGTTTGTAGTAATGTACACTCAGGGGCCCTGAGGCCATTAGCAGGCTGATGACCTTGCATGGGACATCTTTAACTGGAACCTGTACAGGCATATAATCGAATCATATATTGAAGTTTGCATATCTAGCAAACTGCCTTTAGGAGGCGGGCCAGATGTGACTGTAATGCACAATGTTTTCATGTCACTATTTTTTTTTTTATCTGCAGTTTTTACACTTCTAGACTCCTCTTTACAGACAAACTATACATCAAACTGTAATGGATAGCATCTCTGTACGTATGTCTGTCCTGTGTCTGATTATTTTCTCCACAACCGTTCACACACTCGTACACTCGGCTGGTGTATTGAAAGTGCTGTGTTGAGTGTGAAGTTGTTTGGCTGAGACAACAGGCCCGTTTTGAATGAGCACTAGTGGCGTTAAAAGGGACATCCTACCAACTCTGATTCCCATAGATTCATACCGGATATAGTTGGAAATTTGCAAGGGATGCTCTATCTCTTCTGTCCTCTCCCAGGGAGTCTGAGACATTGCTGAAGCCTCTGCCCAAGAAGAGCATTGACACGGGCATGGGTCTGGAGCGCTTGGTCTCCATCCTGCAGAACAAGATGTCCAACTACGACACCGACCTCTTCGTCCCCTACTTCGAAGCCATCCAGAAGGTAGGTGAAAAAACCCTGCCCGTGGGTGCGAAGCCTGGTGGTTAAGTGGTATGTATGGTGAGGGTAAGGAACTTTGTGAGGGTTTAGGTGGAATGCCAATTACGATTTTTTTTTTTTAAGAACATTTAGGGAAATATCGGGATACAAATCCGGACCCCCCCCGCAGATCCGGATACAAATCTGAATCCAGGAACTTTGGAATGTTTCATTAGCATTGGAAGATGAGGCAAAGGGGACTTAGGGATGTTGCGAAGGTATGTGCTTTACTGAGGGTGTGATTCTGTGTCCGAGATCGTCGTGTGACTGGCCCACCTGTGTTCCAGGGTACGGGCGCCAGGGCTTACACTGGCAAGGTGGGCGCTGAGGATGTGGACGGTATTGACATGGCGTACCGCGTGCTGGCCGACCACGCCCGCACCATCACCATCGCCCTGTCTGACGGGGGCAGGCCCGACAACACAGGGAGAGGGTGAGCAGGAAAAGTTCTAGACAAAGTTGTGGTACATTCCAATATGTTTTCCCATCCGTCAATACTACTGTTTCTCAAAACTATAAATCTATACAAAGAAAACACATGATAGTATATGCAAATCTATGTATAGAGATTGTAATATAAATCAGTTTTATATAATAATGGGCATTTAGCATCGCGTTGCCTTGTGCATGAAAGTGGTTACCCTGTGGTAAACCGCGCGGTAAACACTGTCTTCCTTGTCATGTGGCCTGCAGCTACGTGTTGAGGAGAATCCTGAGACGTGCCGTGCGCTACTCCCACGAGAAGCTGGGCGCTCAGAGGGGCTTCTTCGCCACCCTGGTGGATGTGGTGGTCAGTTCCCTGGTAGGCCTCTCTTCTTGCATAAAGAACCCCTTGTTTGCCGGACTGACCATTTATGTTCTGATGAATGCAATGACTCTGAGAACCGCTATGCATCATGGGATATAGTGTGGAAAGAAGTGTGCAGAAGTTGTACACTTCTTTCACGTTGCATTATGGGTATTGAGTAGTAGGGCTGGGCAATATGAAGAACATTTGAATATCACAATATAACAAAATATTTACAAAATTAGGTTTTTGATAACATCCACATCAGTAATGTGGATGTAATGACTAAGTTGTTAAAGGCAAATAATAGAACAGTCGTAGCGGGGAGAGTTTGAGATCCACTGCCCTAAGTGGGGAACTATAAAGAGCACAGGTGGACCCATGTGGAAGAAGACAGTCTTCATACCTCTCTCCCTTGATTCCTTGTGCAGGGCGACGCGTTCCCTGAGCTGAGGAAAGACCCAGACGTAGTGAAGGACATCATCAACGAAGAGGAGGTGCAGTTCCTGAAAACGCTCAGCAGGGGGCGCCGCATCCTCGACAGGAAGATCCAAAGCTTGGGAGAGTGCAAAACCATTCCAGGTAAACCCATCATTTGTACTTTTCGCATCTGTAGTGGTTTACCAGCATCTGTAGCCATGTGAGAGGGTGAACACATTTTTGAGAGGCACTTACATTGCATATTCTATGCTTTCCAGTTGCCATCTGGTAATGGTCATGGCAACATTACAAGTTGGTTATGAATGTGTGTTAACACACAGGCACCAAGTCATCCTTCTGCTTTGTGAATATACAACTATCTTGTCAATTAAAACCGAGATTGACTATATTTTTATTGTATTAATTAAGTCATTATTTCATTCTTTCTTTTTTCTTTCTTTTTAAACCCCAGGTGACACAGCATGGCTCCTGTACGACACCTATGGGTTCCCTCTGGACCTTACTGCTCTCATCGCTGAGGAGAGGGGCATGGCCATCGACCTGGCCTCCTTCGAGGAGGAGAAGAAGGCTGCACAGGTTAGAGAGCTGATAGTTGAAAACTTAAGGTGAAGAGACAACCGATGGGCAGAAATATGAAAAACGAGTTAATCACTAACTGTGCGTCGTGGTCCCATAAGTGAAACGGGAGAGTTTTAAAACGGGGAGGACAAGTGAAGAGGTGTCCGGGATTCTCCGTATTCCATTTCCCTAGATTTATAAATGTTGACCTTGGCTGTTGAGTTTAGAAAACCTGAAGCAAAAGAGTCAATCTGTCTGCCTGCTGCACACGCGCTCTTTCCTCAAGTCAGCGTTTTAACACTGGAAGTTGGTGTGTGTGTGTGTGTGTGTGTGTGTGCGCAGTTGCAGGCAAACTTAGTATTTTCCGTTTCTCTCTCTGTAGCAGAAGTAGAAGACCACAGAGGGATTCTGCAGGTGATGTGTTTGCACCAAGGCGTCGAAGTCTCATTAATCGATGTTAATTGTCTGTGTTTCTTCCTACTCTGGACACTTTCTAATGGTGTTTACTGCACCTCCCCTGCTGATCCCTCAAAATAATGATTTCCTTTTTTGGAGTCGATGGCAGTTAAAGGTTGCCGATGCTGAATGAGATTTCTAATGGTGGTCTGTCAAACGGAACAAGGAGTCTTAACGGACGGCCCTCTTATTAAGTCCGTCTCTGTACTAACCATAGGTGGTAGGTCGGCTATAGCCTACTACTAGCCTCACAAAGGTGCAATAACCTGCGGTAAAATACATTGGAGGCGCCACTGCAACCCATTTTAGTCGGAAGAAGACTCTGCGCCAGTTCGATCCAGAGCACTGCTGACGTGATGACCATAACGTTCCAAGCAGACTGTGACTGTGTCACTGTGTGTGGGTTCTCTCTGCCAGCTGAAGTCCCAGGGCAAGGGTTCAGGCGCCGCGGACCACATCATGTTGGACATCTACGCCATCGAAGAGCTGAGGACCACAAACGTACCCGCCACAGACGACAGCCCCAAGTACAAGTACTCCTCAGACAAGAGCGGGAACTACGGTAAGAGGTGCCGTTTCTAAATCTGTTTTGTTTCAGTAATTTCTCACAACTATATTAATTTACGCATAACATGTGTTATGTTGTATGTATAACGTGTGTGTGTGTGTGTGTATAACATGTGTTATGTTGTGTGTGTAAAACATGTGTTATGTTGTGTGTGTATAACATGTGTTACATTGTACGTATAACTATGTGCTATGCTCTGTTATTGAGTCAGAGTTGCTCCAGTGGCAAGAATATCAGTCAAAATTACAACCAAGCACATTAAGTGTTTGGCCACATTAAGTGGCCAAACATGGTTTGGTGGAAAAAAACCCTATTATAAGAGCCATTTGAAATGCTTAATGTAATGGTTTTTATAATGAAATCCTCCATTTGAATTAGGCTGAAGAGACATGCATTAGGCCTATTGCAGTCGGCTCTCATAGAGCGAATGTGTTCTGCATGGCACCAGCTGAACAGTTGGGTAGGAGGGGAAGAGGGTCAGGACTTGTCTAGCTCTGGAAGTTCAAATCTGAATAATGGACTAGTCACGCACATCCCTGGGCTATACTCATAATACTAATTCAATTATAGGCCCACTCCCAATAGGAGTAGAATCCAAAGTGACTTTAGCTGTAAACCTGAAAGTGTAATTGAATTGGTACTCCTATGGCAACAAACTGTGATTTTTAGTCCAGTTAATTTGACCCTGATCTCCCGTACCGGCCAGTCTTCCCGCCCATCACCGCCACTGTGCTGGCCCTGAGGCGCGACCGGGCCTTCTGCCAGGAGGTGACCACGGGTCAGGAGTGTGGCGTGGTGCTGGACCTGACCTCCTTCTACGCCGAGCAGGGCGGGCAGAGCTACGACCAGGGCTACATTCTCCGGGACGACGACGCGGAAGACGTAAGAAACGGTTCCATTGTAGGGCTGGACCATGTGGTTGAAATCACTGGCTATCAGGATATGGCAAAATCACACCTTGCATAACCTTATTCCGATATCATCACGACTCCACTCAAACAATAATATTAAATAGTTGTCCAGCCCTAATTCGGACCTGTTGCACTCCATTTCCATCTTCCGTCTGACATGCGATTTTCCCTAACCAACCACTAGAGACCAACCCCGCCCTGTTGGTGCTGATTGGCTAGTTGTTGCTCATCAGATCAACCGAGATAGATGATTCACCATCACAACAGATGATTCACCATCACAACAGATGATTCACCTTCACAATAGATGATTCACCATCACAACAGATGATTCATCTTCACAACAGATGATTCACCTCGGTAGAGTGTGTGAATTCAAAGGTCTGGACCCAGACGTGCTTCAACAAATCAACATTCCTGGCTTTAAAACATTCCCCCCCCCCGGGTTTTGTAAAAACCGCTGAATTGGGGTCAAGTGTTTGATGCCCCAGCATTCCATGGACACCAAAATATTTGCTTCTAATGAGTAACTATTTTCTTTTTATTCTTTTTTTAAATTTTAATTCAAACGACTGCATCCAAAGCATCAAAAGAAAAAAGCAGAGGCTGTTGACTCTCCAGAACCTTAGATGACTTATTTGACTCTCCAGAACCTTAGATGACTTATTTGACTCTCCAGAACCTTAGAGGACTTATTTGACTCTCCAGAACCTTAGATGACTTATTTGACTCTGCAGAACCGTGGGTAGCTTATTTGACTCTGCAGAACCGTGGGTAGCTTATTTGACTCTGCAGAACCGTGGGTAGCTTATTTGACTCTGCAGAACCGTGGGTAGCTTATTTGACTCTGCAGAACCTTAGATGACTTATTTGACTCTGCAGAACCGTGGGTAGCTTATTTGACTGCAGAACCGTGGGTAGCTTATTTGACTCTGCAGAACCGTGGGTAGCTTATTTGACTGCAGAACCGTGGGTAGCTTATTTGACTCTGCAGAACCGTGGGTAGCTTATTTGACTCTGCAGAACCGTGGGTAGCTTATTTGACTCTGCAGAACCGTGGGTAGCTTATTTGACTCTGCAGAACCGTGGGTAGCTTATTTGACTCATTTGAATCATTTTAGAATCTAAAATGATTGATTTACATTTTTTTGTCTTAAAAATGCTTTGTTTGGGAAACATAAACAAACACACAAACAAACAAGCGTGCATTTCTTAATTACCACCACCAAGCCCTTCCTCGTCCCATGCGTGAAAGATACATCTGCAACAGAAATGATCAAATAGTGCTCATGGCCACCTGATGTGTTCCAGAGGATGGAGTTCACGGTGAAGAACACGCAGGTCAGGGGAGGCTACGTTCTGCACGTGGGGACCGTCTATGGAACCCTGAAGGTCGGGGACAGCGTCACCATGCACATAGACGAGGTGAGAGGACAATTGTGACTTCTGTTTAGAACCTCGGTTCAGTTAATGTTGATCTCAAATCCAACATTTACTTATTATTATTGTTACTTATTATTTATTTTCTTTTGCCAAGACGCGGCGCAGGCCCATCATGAGCAACCACACCGCCACGCACATCCTGAACTTCGCCCTGCGTGGCGTCCTGGGCGAGGCGGACCAGCGGGGGTCCCTGGTGGCGCCCGACCGCCTGCGCTTCGACTTCACCGCCAAGGGAGCCCTGAGCACCGGAGAGGTCCGCCGCACCGAGGAGATCGCCTGCGCCATGATCCGAGACGCCAAGGTTAGGGCAGGGGGGGCGGGCGCCTCAACAACTAACGCGTCGATGTTATGAATTTAATGGAACAATGAATAATGCAACCCGGGTCTATGGTGAAGAGGAGAGTGGTGTCTGGAGAGTGGGTCTTCGGCTTCATAATACATGAATTATGTAGCTGCAAAAAACTTTAAGTTTAAAGTTACAAATATGTACAATTTTGTCAATGTCAAACTTGGGGGAACATGCTCAAGAACATCCCTTTGTCTCGCTGCCCTCCCAAATGATGAATGCTATCCATGGTTTACAGTGGCCTGATCAATGCGTTGCCTTAGATTCCCTGAGCTGACTCTGTCTGCTGTGTCCTCCTCCAGCCTGTGTATGCCATGGATGCCACGCTGGCAGAAGCCAAGGCCATCCAGGGTCTGCGTGCCGTGTTCGATGAGACCTACCCGGACCCCGTGCGCGTGGTCTCCATCGGGATCCCGGTGCAGGACCTGCTGGCGGACCCCAACAGCACCGCCGGCTCCCTCACCTCAATAGAGTTCTGTGGTGGAACGTGAGTTTCATTCTGCCTGCGTTTGGTTTGGTTTTTATTACCTCCGCCATCGAAAGACGGGAGGAGGTTATGTTTTGGCCTTTGGTCTTTTTCTTTGACTGTTGGCAAGATAACTCAAAAAGTTGGGTACAGAATTGGACAACACTTGGTGGTTAGATCACTTGTGGGCCAAGGAACAGTTGATTTAGATTTTGGTGCAGAGGAGGATATCTTTGGTGTGGTGGAGGGCTCTGTAGTTTGGTAAGTGTTTTGAGCATAGAGCGTAATGAGTTAAGCCAGTGTTGATGATCCCTGCCATCCAATTAACTTATTTATTTTAGTCCGGGGGAAGGCTCAATCGCACACCGACTGAACAATTAGAAATGTGCTGCACACAAGAGCTGTAAATACATGAGTTGGTTTTTTTTCTTTCCCTCCACAACAGTGGGCTCACTCAACACATCCTTCTCTCTCTGGTGCGGTGGAGATGTGGTCTTCTCACATGAAACCTTAATCTCTCTCTCTCTCTCTCTAGTCACCTGCTGAACTCTGGACACGCCGCTCCATTCGCCATTGTCTCCGAGGAGGCCATCGCTAAGGGTATCCGCCGCATCGTGGCGGTGACGGGAGCGGAGGCGCTCAAGGTCGGCACACTGGCTCGCTCTCTCTCTCTATCTCTCCCTTTCACCTCTCCCTCCCTCCCTCCATCTCCATCTTGCACGCCCGTCTACACACCGTTTCCCGTGTGCCCGAGGAGGCTGGAGTGGAACGTTCCAGATGGGGCGGATAGCTTCAGATGTGCTGCTGTTCTGCTTAGTCCGTCTGTGGCCTTGCCACCGTGAGTGGATGACTCTGTCCACGGATCTTTAGCTACAGTGACACTTCCTCTCCCTCCATATGCCACACGATGTAATTACTTCAGGGAGTCCTGCCTCCCTAAACATGTGATTTAATATTTCAATGAACAATTCACACACCAAGGCTAAATGTTGGACAAAGGACTGGATTTTAAAACGGTATATTTTCTAGATGTGTTGCCTGGATCCATGTCAGTATTTGTATGAATCAAACGATTTGGCTTGTTCTTCCCCATTCACAGTTTTTCTAATCGCACACATGATTCTCTGTGATGAAACACCTGATATAATGAATTTGGTTTCCTGTCCATGAGGCACATTTAGGTTTTGGTAATTTGATGTAACCCCCACCTATTCTCAAAGCACATTTAATTACCTCCTCCATCAAAGATGGGAGGTGGTTATGTTTTTGCCCGCCGTTTGTTAGTCTGTTCGCAAGATAACTCAAAAAGTGACGTACGGACCAATGGGCCAAGGAACAGTTGACTCGATTTTGTATTTCAGATTACAGATCCGAATCGAGATCAGGGGCACTTTTGGTGTGACCGAGTTATGCACTCTACTGAGGGGCCTCTAGTTTCTCAACACATGATTTTATATATATATATATATATATATATATATATATATATATATATATATATGGAAAAGACTTCATTCCGGCCCTTTACCAGCCTCCACCACCAACCTGCTGCTCCACCTGTATATCTCATCCTACTGCTCCACCTGTATATCTCACCCTGCTGCTCCACCTGTATATCTCATCCTACTGCTCCACCTGTATATCTCATCCTACTGCTCCACCTGTATATCTCATCCTACTGCTGTTTATCTGTTCCTCCTGTTTATCTCACCCTCCCTTTTCTCCTGTTTATCTCACCCTCCCTGTTCCTCCTGTTTATCTCACCCTCCCCTTTCTCCTGTTTATCTCACCCTCCCCTTTCTCCTGTTTATCTCACCCTCCCTGTTCCTCCTGTTTATCTCACCCTCCCTTTCCTCCTGTTTATCTCACCCTCCCTGTTCCTCCTGTTTATCTCACCCTCCCCTTTCTCCTGTTTATCTCACCCTCCCCTTTCTCCTGTTTATCTCACCCTCCCCTTTCTCCTGTTTATCTCACCCTCCCTGTTCCTCCTGTTTATCTCACCCATCTTCTCTGTGGTCCAGGCCCAGAGGAAGGCTGATGCCCTGCGTCAGACCCTGTCGGCCCTGGGAGACACCGTGAAGATCCAGACCGCCCCCAACAAGGACGTGCAGAAGGAGATCGCCGACATGACTGAGGTGTGTGTGTGTGTGTGTGTGTGTGTGTGTGTGTGTGTGTGTGTGTGTGTGTGTGTGTGTGTGTGTGTGTGTGTGTGTGTGTGTGTGTGTGTGTGTGTGTGTGTGTGTGTGTGTGTGTGTGTGTGTGTGTGTGTGTGTGTGTGTGTGTGTGTGTGTGTGGGGGGGGGGGTACACGTGGCTGGACAATAACTCCGATAAAAATGTTTCATCTTTAAATGGAATCCTAGCGTGACTATGGGCAAATCAATGTTGTCTACCTTGATGATGACAAGCTCATTTGGTTTATAAACTGTCCAGTGAGGTATACACAAAAAATCATATTCTTACGCCACACGTAGCATTTAAATGCATTGGATGTCATTTGGATTATGTAATGCGTGTTTTCTTTCCATATTGTGATATGGAACAAATCCTTTGATTATGGTGAGATTGATTTCAACCATTTCTGAACGATCCGACGATGATGGATTGCATGGTTTTGTAGCTTTTTTAAGCTAGTGTACCTTGGATGTGTGTTCCCACGTATCAGGGAGGAAACTAGATATTTTCTTTATTTTTTTTCTATGTCTGTGTGGATTTGTGGAGGTTACCATAAGTGTTATAGGAGGTAACGACCACTAGTCCTGCTGCTCCTCACTGACCCCTTGGTATCGCCGCTCAGTCTCTGGGAACAGCGGTGACCTCCCAGTGGCAGAAGGACGACATGCGGGAAGCGCTCAAGGGTCTGAAGAAGACCATGGACGACCTGGATCGCGCCAGCAAGGCCGACGTCCAGAAGAGAGTCTTGGACAAGACCAAGGAGGTGATCGACGGCAGCCCCAACCAACCGCTGCTGGTGCTGGAGATGGAGAGCGGCGCCTCTGCCAAAGTGAGTCCGCCGCGGGGCGTCCGTGTCCGACTCTTAATGTTGTGTTCCCGGGATAAAGCTGAGGTTTTATTTTTCCTTGATGGCGCCGGACGTTAATTGGGTGTAACGGCATGGCCCCATCACGCGCCGCAAATGCAGCGTCGAGGCAACGCGGCCCATTGACTCTGTATTGGACCCATTTTTAGAGGATGGGTTGGCCGTTTCGGACCCTGGGGCCTTTTTCCGTGTGTGTAGACGCCATTATTTTTGCCAGAATATTCAGCATTGAGGTGGTCGTGCTGTTCCCGTAGCAGTCTAGCTGGGCTAGTGGAAATACACGGGGCAACGTGTGCCTGCGTGTGTGTGTGTGTGTGTGTCAGTCATACAATTACAGCTGTCTACAGGACTGTATTACAGCCGGTAGTTGAGGACGGAGCTATGGAAGTTACTTCTACAATACATGTTGTGATGTGTGTTTAGTGAGTAGGCTACTACTATTATGAAATACACTACCAATCAAAATGCGCTGCCTTACAATTATCAGAGGAGCCCCCGGGGGTTGGGGCAAACGCACAAACAGCTGTTGGGAGCTGGAATAATAACGGTGGTAGTTGAAGGAATACCCACATGGACGCTCCAGACGGGATCAGAATCGCCTCCCTGTGTGATACTGTTGGCGTCCGAGTGTGTCTGTCAGCTGTATCCAAAATACCTAAATGGCCCACATGCAGGAAGTTGTCCATTCAGCCCCTCTGGCCATGTCTGCCTCTTCTTCCTATTCATCTTGGCTAAAGTCCATATTGTCAGTGTCACACACTGACTCAAACATTGCATGCACTGCCATCTAAATCTTCATTCTTCTTCTTCAGGCATGTAGTCATCAAAGTAATCCATGTTGTTAAAATGCTCCAATGCTGTATTTGGTTGCTGGTAAGTAGCCAGCTAACATGAGCCACAGGAACAAAGCCAGTGATAAAAAAATTTAAAAAAGAAGAAAAATAGCCCCTTTATTAATACGATTTATTGATCCCTGCAGCTGTGAACATGACATCCTAAGAAGGAAAGAGTCCAAACTCTTGTGCTGTCCATAAAGATTGATTGATAACGCTCTTTCATATTCAGGGTTCTATATTCTAACATTAATACGATACAATAGTATTTTATTGGTCAGATCATGTCCTTGTGTAACATCAACAGACAATCAGCTCTATGATATTGAGGGCTCTATATTCTAATACCTTTTGCAGTCCACATTGGTCATATCATATGTGCTGCTCTGTATGGACGTCTGCGTCATGCGCCATGGAAGAAATTAATAAAGTTGTGCCTGTGCTGTTGTCTCTGACCTTGACATCTTGCTCTCTCTCCGTCTGGCTCCTCTCTGTCTGCTATGTTTCCTACACGACTACCTCCCCCACTCTGGGTTGGACTCTCTCTCTCTCTCTGTCTCTGTCTCTGTCTCTGTCTCTGTCTCTCTCTCCTCTAGGCACTGAACGAGTCTCTGAAGCTGCTGAAGACCCACTCTCCAGAGACCGCCGCCATGCTCTTCACCGTGGACCCCGACGCTGGCAAGATCATCTGCCTCTGCCAAGTCCCACAGGTACCGCCGCCTGGTTGGCTCCTTCGTACACCTCGCTACCAGAAGCGCTAAACAATGTGTACGGCGAGGCAGACTTGACTTTCTCTTCCTCTCCTTTTTTTCTGAAACAGTCACTTCTCTCCCACAGACCACATTGATTTTAAAGGGTAAAAGTTAGAACCCCAAAAACTCCCCTGGGGAGTTATTAAGTCATTGGTTTGTTTGCATACACTTTAAGTTCGTAAGCTTGAATAAAAGTCCTGGCTGCTGCAGTAAGCCAAGAAAAGGTTGCAGTAGTGGCAGTTTAAGGACGACCTTATGTTCACAGCGGTTGATGCATGTCACTTTATCTCTCTCGCTCTGTCCCTCTCACTCTCTCCCTCTGTCCCTCTCACTCTGTCCCTCTCTCACTCTCTCCCTCTGTCCCTCTCTCACTCTCTCTCTCTGTCCCTCTCTCACTCTCTCTCTCTGTCCCTCTCTCACTCACTCTCCCTCTCTCTCTCTGTCCCGCTCTCTCCCCCAGGACGTGGCCAACCGGGGCCTGAAGGCCAGCGAGTGGGTCCAGGAGCTCTGCCCCCTGCTGGACGGCAAAGGCGGCGGCAAAGACATGTCTGCCCAGGCCACGGGCAGGAACACGCTCTGTGTGAAGCAGGCCCTCCAGATGGCCAACGAGTTTGCCCGGCTCAAGCTGGGAGACAACTAGAAGAGCACGAGGGAGGGGGGAGATGACGTCGACAAACCGGGGCGAGGGCGAGAGAGAGAGAAGAGAGCAGGTGGTGGGAGAAGTAGAGTTGAGTAAAAGTGTGCGTCCCACAACCCACCGGCTCCGTTGGTGTCGCTCCGTGTCCTGTAGTCACCCGGGGTGATCTGGACACCGTTAACTGGCCCGATACCCTTCATTCAGGGAATTATTCTTCTTCAGGGCTTTGTTGTGGTTAGCACTTTGAACCACTTGTGTTCGGTTCTGTTTTGTAGGCAAAGGAGTGGTGAAAGAATAACGGTTTGTTCCCCCCGCAGAATCCTGTACATCTGGGCTGGTTTAGATCTATGTCCTGTGCTCTCTCTCTCTCTCTAGCTCTGTGTCTCATTCCTTATCGTCTAGCTCTCTGCATGTCTGTCTTCCAAGTCTTTTCCTGATTCATTCACACTTTGCCTGTCTGTCACACTTTGTACAGGGACTGCATTCAAGTGTGCCCCTTATACGCAACAGATGCTAAACCAATAAAACATAGAATGGACACTATACATTTATTTTAGACAAACTGAAGCTAGGAAAAGTGCAACTGGCAAAGTATGTCATGCCTTTTTGTTTTGTTTGTTTGTTTTTTAGGTGGATGCATAGCACTCATTCTAAATGATTCCTCTGATGTTTGTCCTATTCTGAGAGTGCTTTATGGTGGGGGGTTCCAGGTTTTTATTGTCGGTAGGCTATGGATCACGGCCGGTCTGCTTGTGAGCACACCCACACACGCCCTTGTGACTGGGACCAGAACCACCGTAGCGCCAGCGCCAGCGCAAGCTATTATTTGTGTCCTGTCATAGCTCATTGGTATCCACTTAAGGAGATGAGTTGATGTATGAACTAATAAAAAAGATATTCATCATTGACCCGGCTGTATGTTTTTTTTGCTTTCTCTGCAGCATCGAGGCGTCAGCGACACGTCGATGCTCAGTGGTCTTTATACATTACAGAAGCCACGCGTGACAATACAATGGAGACTTTTCTTAGCTGTAATGAAAAATGTAGGTTTGCATTCTTTTTTTGTATGTGTAGCAATATGGAAATGCTAGACAAGTAATTCAATAAGTCACGATCCACCTACTCTAGTATATATATATATATATATATATATCTTTTTAAAGGCTTTTCCCTGTTGGTTTAACCATGGGGGAAGAGTCTTAATCTTTGTCCAATAATCGGTAATAATAATATTATAAATAAATGTTCAACTCGCGTCACTGATCTGAATATCGATCCTGTACCGGCGTTAAAGACCACTGCGTTTCATTAGCTTTTATTGACAAGATAACAAACGGCCTCGGATAACATTTCATACAGGTTTATTTCAACGTAAGTACATCACATGTGTCCAACGGCAGCGCATTGAAACAAAACGAATGAAGCCGAACCGTATAAAGTATAGCCAGTTCAGACACACACACCACTGTCGTGACAACACGCCACCTGTCCTCTAAAGAATCCTAGAACACGTGTGAAATGTTTCCAACTCAAAGTAAAATGCCATCAAGGAAAGCCCATGTAATGCCTCTGGCTGACTAAAACTATACCGTAGCGGTTATTTCACTTCACTACCTGTCCTGTTCTAGCTCCCTAAACACCGCAGTGGTACAACAGAGTGGGACTACACCCATTGACAAAGTCGTCAAAAGTGACTGTTTAAAACTAAACAAAAAAAAACCTTGATATACACTTTTGATTTTAATTTGTTTCTCTAACACTGAAACTGTTAGTTATGTTTCCTTACCCACATTTTTTCATACATGTTTACGTGTTTTTTGCTGAATTGAGACCAGTTGATCACACGTAAGGATAGGAGTTGTTCTGGGATTCTTGACGTTCGGTCATAATCAAGAGACAGAATTACTCTGGTTTAATGTTCTTGGTTAAAAAGAATCCACCAAAAACAGTAAATGTAATTATTTTGTATTTCATACAGCATCCCTCCCACCCACATGTTGTTATATATATGGTCTAAATATATCAGTTGGTTTCCTCTGCACAAACATCAGCACCTTTTCGATTTATTTTATTAGGCCGCTATACTTGGAAGTTAAACCCCTGGCACAAGAAGGACTGACAGTTGGGTGATGCCGTCTCTTTGGTGTGTATCTATCTGAAGTTTAAAAACCTTGCGAGTTGGCACTCAAAACAAAACCTCCCACAACTAATTGGGACAGATGATCACTGGTGTCCATATGTTGTTTATGATCTAATTTCGGTGTGCACGGCAGGGGGGGGGGGGGGCCGTGGGAGAAGGCCTGATTTAGGGAAGGGTTATACTAATAGCAGAAGGTCTTTCTGGCTCACCGATATCTTCTTTCTCTTTCTTAAGTCGACTTGGTGAACAGAAAGGTGGAAGGCCACTAAATAGCTCAACCTCTATGCCGACCCGACGGACGGCACAATAGAAACACGGCACCCTCCGTTTGTCTTGTTGGCACACCGGCTGAGAGCAGCAGGCCAGATCATCACACAGGCTGGTCTTGTTTTTCAAAGAGCAACACAGAGTGGTGGTTCTGCATCCAAGCAGTACTCCTGAAGCACACTCAAGTACACCTAATCTCTTCTTCTGATTGGGTACAATTGGTAGCAATCTGTTGTTTTCAGGGTTTGTGTTTTTTTCCCCCTTCTCTGTTGTTTTCTAGTCTGTTGTTTACATGCAGCAGGGCTAACTTATCTTGTTGCCGTAATCTATCTCTAAATGTCATCTTGACGTGACAGCAGGCTCCCTTGCCCCGCCCTGTGTTAAAGGATTGCAGTATCTCTACACATCACGATCCGTGTGAGAACATAGATCTCGCCGGCTATTCAGGAATTCAAAGTGAAAAGGATGCGCTGTTATAGAAATACCGTCCCCCCCCACTGCAGTACGCTGGGACGTTTTCAAAACTGAAACAGAACATTGCTTTACTGCCAAACACATTTTTTGTGAAACGCGACAGTTCTGAATGCAATTCCCCAGAGCTGTGAGGTCACTACAACCAAGTATAGAAGGGGGAGGGCTTGAGTAATAGGCCTAGCAGTGGGACTACGAGCCCCTGCTGATGATTAATGACTTATAAATTGGCTGAGTCAGCAATGTTCCAGTGCGTTGTTCCACCCTTAAAACAAAACCCCCCAAAAATATGGTCATCTCGTCGTTGCGTATGGTTCTCCCCTCCGCGGTCGGAACAGAATGAAGGAATGAGAAAAGTGGTGTACGAAGTTT
This sequence comes from Muraenolepis orangiensis, assembly GCA_027704905.1. Taxonomy (NCBI): domain Eukaryota; kingdom Metazoa; phylum Chordata; class Actinopteri; order Gadiformes; family Muraenolepididae; genus Muraenolepis; species Muraenolepis orangiensis. Next base: position 25,172,216 of record CM051010.1, read on the forward strand.
TGGCAAAGGACGTACCTTCTGGAACATACCGAGAAGAGGATACCTGTGAGAACACTTTGTGTGTGTGTGTGTGTGTGTGTGTGTGTGTGTGTGTGTGTGTGTGTGTGTGTGTGTGTGTGTGTGTGTGTGTGTGTGTGTGTGTGTGTGGTGTGTGTGTGTGAAGATAGAAAGCCTAAACAATGTTCAAGGTGGACTGCTTTTCGTCTCAAGTCTACAGGTGGGAATGAGCAACATTTACAAAGCGTGTAAAGAGGTGAATTAAACCTGCAGGAGGCAATACCTCCAGGGAAAGGCAGAGTGTTTCATATACATAGTGTGTGTGTGTGTGTGTGTGTGTGTGTGTGTGTGTGTGTGTGTGTTTACAACAATGTACATTTGAGTACAGCTCAAAGGCACAGCTCCCAGCCAGGCTGAGGTGTGTGTGTGTGGGTTTGGGTGTGTTACATAGTCTGTTACATAGTCTGTTAAAAAAACGTATCTGGAGAACGATGGCCACATCAGGAAAAGGCACAAAAGCATGACTATTTGGTGTGTGTGTGTGTGTGTGTGTGTGTGCGTGTGTGTGTGTGTGTGTGATGTACTCGTGTGGATTAATAGTAAATGTTATGTGTGTGTGTGTTCAGCCAAGTTACACTTCAACCGACTGTACTGTAAAATGAGCCCAGCTCAAGACGACATCTTATAAAACACTGCTTTGCATCGTTTCAAAATCACGTTCACCAAAGCCATGTGTCAATTTACAACCAGGAGAGTGAAGGTGTGGTCGTCCACTATTGTCAAACGATAATGCACTCTTTTCACATCTGTGGATGTTCCAATGGGAGACGCACGTATCTTCGACGGAACAGACGGGGTTCCTTTTCATGCTGATTGCCAAATATGCTAATTGTCCCACTGTGTCTTTGCGTCTTGTCCATTCCTCCCATTGGCGGCGGTATACTTATTATATTCATGCCGTTCACCGAGGAAGCCGTGCCATGTTTGGATTGAGCTAGCTGCGTTCATTCATGGGGTGGTATACCTACTAGTCTGTTAATCCATCAACATGGGGCGTGGAGGACCCGGCACATTCCAAAACTAAAGGGAACCAATCCCTGTAAAACCTTTCCAGAAGCTATCAGCTTTATCGTCTGATCAGAAGTAGTAGTGTTGTGTCTGGTATTTATCCACAGTTAACTCAACTTCGACGTTTAAAGCAGCAAACGTATAGTACCGAAACAACCTTTAATTTACAAGAACTGTGTGTAAAGTAAAGAAGAAAAGAAAATAAATAATGCACAGAGAGAGCCATGGGAATACACCGGCTCATCGCTAACATCGTACAGAAACCCACTATGACGCGACGTTACATCACAATAGAGAACAGGGGGAGTCTAAGGCAGGATAGACAAGCTCACCTGACCTCTGCTGTATCAAATATTAGGGGGCATCCTCTGCTACTAATAAGACAACACCACTGCAGACCGCAGACAGAGAGGAATACAGATCATCTGTGTGTGTGTGTGTGTGTGTGTGTGTGTGTGTGTGTGTGTGTGTGTGTGTGTGTGTGTGTGTGTGTGTGTGTGGTGTGTGTGTGTGTGTGTGTGTGTGTGTGCAAACAACAAGTAAAATCCCAGGGTGAACATAATGTTGTCATATTGGTACACTCCTAAAGAGGCCCCCCCCACAACCACGGACATTTCTCACAGAGTTGTTAAAACTGTGGCGAGTAAGTGGTAACCAGAGAGCCATCGATCATCTGGACACACTGAATCCAACACAGCGTTGCCACCAGACCAGCCTCTGGTCCGGAGCTCCCACTGAGCAGGGTCCCCGTAATGGGCAGTTTGAGCCCCCCCACCCCCCCTATAATTAGATTGCGATATGGGCAGGGCACGGCTGCTCTTCATCAGAGCCGTCTAAATGAAGTCTGTTGACAGCCAGCTCCACCACGTCCCAGGTCTGGGCAGTCTCCTATAAGAAGAGTGTTAGTTTTTCGTGGCTTCTTCTACAGCCACCACAGCCAACCATGTGCCCGTTTTAGACGTCTCCGAGGGAGGCCTAAAATATACATGTGAGTGCAAGCAGGGCGTGAGATGCCAGCGCCACGGTAATGACTATTCAGCTGACAGTGGTTCCGTCCACTCGCTCTCACTCCCGTTGTGTCCTTCTCACTTTGGATTCTTCCCAGGCGTGTCCTGGGGAGTTCAAGTAAAAGAGGCCGACCGATGGGGGCGGTTCATGGTTAGATTCCCCCCCCCCCTGCGGTGCCACAAATCACAATGCTCCGGTTCCCCCCCCCCGGAGTCAGGTCACCGTGGGGACGGTGTTGGAAACTATTCTTGAAATCACTTTTTCTTTTGTCCTCCGGCCTCCACCAGAGTCCATCCATGCGCTGAACTGTTGGCGGTGATTAGTCAGAAGCTCGTCACCACCGGTGACAAGTCCAGACCGGATCCGATTGTAAACTCACCGGCGACTTTCACCACATTCCGCAGGTGAACTATAAATACGCGTCTCTGTCTCGGTTTGGCGGTCCCACCGGATAATGGCGCGTCGGCGTGACTCCTCCTCCTCCTCCTCCGCTACTTCCCGGGGTACACCGTAATCTTGCCCGCCTTCGCCAGCCGCTGGATGATCTGGGCTTCGTAGTCGGCGTCGTGAACGCCGGTCTTGCGAAACTCCCCCGAGTAGCGGTTCTGTTCCCAGTAGTGATGCCAGTTCCCCGGCTGTCCGCCCCGAAGCCGAACACGTTCACCTGGAGGGGGGAGGGGACGAGAGAGAGTCGCCACCATGAGCACAGCAAGAGAGAGAGGGAGGGGGGAGGGAACGAGAGAGAGTCGCCACCATGAGCACAGCAAGAGAGAGAGGGAGGGGGGAGGGAACGAGAGAGAGTCGCCACCATGAGCACAGCAAGAGAGAGAGGGAGGGAGGGAGGGAACGAGAGAGAGTCGCCACCATGAGCACAGCAAGAGAGAGAGGGAGGGAGGCAGGGAAAGAGAGAGTGATGGAGAAAGGCAGAGAATGTGAGGAAGAGAAAGTGATCGAGAGAGAGAAAGTGAGCGACAGACAAAGAGAAAGTGAGGGACAGAGGGAGGGAGTGAAAGTGAACGAAAGAGGGAGAGAGAGAGAGAGAGAGGGAGAGAAAGTGAGCGAGAGAGAGACAAGTCAGCGAGAGAGGGGGAGAGAAAGTGATGGAGAGAAAGACGTAGAGAAAGTGATGGAGAGAGAGGGAGAGAAAGTGATGGAGAGTGAGCGAGGGTGAAAGCAGAAGGGGGGGGCTGACCTCGTCGCAGACGTGCAGAGCGAAGAACAGCACCAGCATGCCGGTGGACGGGTAGCGGCCGTGGTGCTTGGTCCAGCGGTCGTGGATGTACTTGAAGAAGGCCGGGTTGAAGATCTGCACCTGAGGAGCCCGGGGAAACGGGGGTTAGTTGATCCTAGTTGGACCCTCAGGGGTGTGGAGTGTCCAGCGGAGGAAGGCCATGCCTAATGCTGCTATGGCTGCTTTTCTTTCTGCATTTCCATTCCAGAAAAACTCCTGCTCTTATGCTGCTGCTTCTGTTCATGCCAAATGTAAAAGGTTGAATAGGGACGCACCGCATTGATATGAACATATTCTCAATGGAAGGGTTTATTACAACAAAAAAACAAAAGAAAAACACTGATAAAAAAATGTGCCTTGTTGGCCCAATTAGAGGAACTCCCCAGACGTCCATGAATGGCGGGGATTAAATTGGGGGGGGGGGGGGTATTAATATTTCATGGATTAAAATAATAAGAGCAGAAAATGATTAAAAACAAGCAGTAATCCCTCCTCTTCAGCCAAAGTGATGTGAGGGTGACGGCCGAGGATGACTGGATGAACGCCCATGTATGTGTGTCCACAAGGGGGGGAGAGAGAGAGAGAGAGAGAGAGAGAGAGAGAGAGAGAGAGAGAGAGAGAGAGAGAGAGAGAGAGAGAGAGAGAGAGAGAGAGAGAGAGAGAGAGAGAGAGAGAGAGAGAGAGAGAGAGAGAGAGAGTGTGTGTGTGTGTTTATGGCATTGGATGACACGTACCTTGTCTTTGTCCACTCTGAGGAACTGCTTGACCGGAGCGTAGGTACTGAGAGACGGAGAGAAACACCCAGAGAAAGAACAAAGGAGGCAGAGTGATGATTCAAACGGTGATTGGAGGACGGGTTATTTTATTCATGAGTGAGTCCGTAAATTGGTAATATGATTCAAGATCTTAAAGCTTGAATCATCTTACCAACTTACGGAATCACTTACGGAATAAAAGAACCCACACTCTTGTGATTTCCTGCAGGCTCACAACTAGAGGCGGATAAGACCCAGGCCAGAACCGGTGTGTTGGCCGGTGTGCTCAGGCCTTTGTTTCTGTCAGGGTTCCTGCACCACAGACGCTCACCGTGATCCTGTTCCAACGGCTTCATCCTTGTTGTGCCACATGGCACACGGCTATGGTGTGTCTTTTCTGTGCTTTGAGGCCCTGGTGCTGTTTGTACTGCATGTAAACAGTTTTGGATGAGTACACTTCTGCATGTGTGTGTGTGTGTGTGTGTGTGTGTGTGTGTGTGTGTGTGTGTGTGTTTGCGTGTCTATGTGTTGGTGTGTGTCTGCATGTCTGTGCGTGTGTGTGTGCGTGTGTGTGTGTGTGTGTCTGTCTGTCTGTCTGTCTATGAGTGTCTGCATGCCTGTGTGTGTGTGTGTCTGTCTGTGTGTGTCTGCATGTGTGTGTGTGTGTGTGTGTGTGTGTGTGTGTGTGTGTGTGTGTGTGTGTGTGTGTGTGTGTGTGTGTGTGTCTGTCCGTGTGTGTCTGCATGTGTGTGTGTGTGTGCGTGTGTGTGTGTGTGTCCTCTCACAAGCGTATGTGTCCGGTAGAGAGGGCGCTGGTGATCCAGAGCAGGTCCAGGGTCTTGAAGGGCACCAGGACGAAGCTGACGTTGGCCGCCAGGTTCTTGGCGCTCTCGGGGTACATGAAGTGGTGGGTGGTGCGGCTCCCCGCGTCCCCCTCGTAGCCCACCGTAGGCGCCAGGTTTATTCTGGGAGGGGAACAGACGGAAAGAGGAATTTGAATTTCATGTCAAACTCCAGGGCCCCTCAGCGGCGCGCAGACCTCCGGCACACCAACAACAACTCCCCCCGGATCCTGGATGCGGATCTGCGCCAAACTCAACCGTAATCCAACCACCACACAAGTTTTGTCCAATTGCGTACATACTTTTTTTGAGTTTTCTTGCTTACAGACAAACAAAACAGACAGACAGACTGACTGACTGACTGACATACAGGCAGGGGCGGAAACAACAGCTTCGGTCGATCTTCGATGGTAGTGGCAATAAACGTATGGTGTGTATACCCAGGATATGCATCGGGCTTTGAAAAAAATAACATAACACGAACCACCACTTTACAATGAGGCTACGTAAATTCACCATCAATTAACATGTATGGTTATTATATAGCATTAGCATAGGGGTTAGGGTTAGGATTGAATAATGTTATAAATGAACACCTTAGTTGACATGAACACCTTTTGTGAATGATAATTTGACCATTAGTCAACTGTTTATTACCTGTTAGTTCATCTTTATTACTGCATTTACTAATGTTAAGTAATGTTTTATTAATGTACCCTTATTGTAATACAATAGTGTATTGTATTGTTCAATTGTATATTTTCTACTAATTTTCTATTTTTTGGGGATATTGCTCCTTGTCTCTCTGGGTGTCTGGAGTCTACTTGGTTTCAGAGGGTAACACAGACTAAACATTGAGATAAAGTGTGCTTATCATTGCCCAGCTTTTTGGTCTAAAAAAAAGTCACAAACGTAAACTAACAATTGGGCTTTGTGTCCCACATAAAAACAACACAATGCATGGTTACCGTGGTTCCAGACAACAACAACAACAACGACTCCTGAAATCCCACTTAACGTCACGGTTAGCTGGTGTGATTCCTATCGTGATCGGGGGGGGGGCATGTTAACTGAACTAAAATATGCACAATGTTGTCAGAGCCTACGGCTGGCTGCCTGTCTAATTAGCACGGCCGTGTGTGGTGTGTGGTGGTGGGGTGGGGGTGTGGGGGTGTGTGTGTGTGTGGTGTGTGTGTGTGTGGTGTGTGTGGGTGCGCGTGCGTGTGTGTGTGCGTGTGCGTGTGTCGCTGCCTCCCTTCATCCCTCAGTTGTTTTTCTCCTGTTGTCTCCCCCTCGTTCCTCTTCTAAAGGTGCATTCCGTCAACGCCCCAACTGGGGTGCTTTTTCTTACTTTAAATGTACAGCTTCAATTCCCACACCAGTATCAATCCTGACTGTTAACGACAACTAATTAGATTAGAAGTGTATCTTCCCTTTTTATTTTCACCACAAGACACAAGGCAATAAAAAGGGAAATACGTGTGATTTGTGTGTTGGTCTTTGGCTTGAAGGGGACATGAAACAGTGAATTTCAAACCGATTATTTGCAGACGGGGAGAACACTGCAGCTGGGAGGCTGGCACTCCAGAGGGGGAGTACTGAAAAGCAATCACTTTCCTTAGCTGATCTATAGTTAAGTAATTGCTAGCTCTTGCAAATGACACAGGACAACTCATTGGTTTTGCGTGCCTGGGACTGTTGATGCTTAACGTGTGAACTCCTCATTCCGCATGATGTGCGCCCGTGCGCTAATTGGACATCACATGCATTAGGCCAAGAGCTTCTTGATTAGACCACAGAGCAGATCATTATGTGGCGATTGCGTTCGGCTGGATGAGGGCATGCCTGCATGTGGGCACACAAACACAGACAGATACACACATACACACACACAAACGCATTAACACACTCGCACACACACACACACACACACACACACACACACACACACACACACACACATAAGCCCACATACACACACACACACACACACACACACACACACACACACACACACACACACACACACACACACACACACACACACACACACACACACACACACAAGCCCACATACACACACACAGACACACATACTCTCACTCACACTCTCACACACACACACACACACACACACACACACACATGCCCTTTTGTTGAACTTGCATGAACATAACAGCCATTGTCCACGCCAACAATAGCGTCTTTATTTGACCAACCCTAATGGTGAACGAAGCCCATAATAAAAACGTAATGGGTGAATGAAAGAATGAATGAATGAATGAATGAATGAATGAATGAATGAATGAATGACAATAAACCATTACAAATATAAATGGTCGGTAGTTGTGGGGTGTGTATGTCTAGGCTATCATTGTCCTCATAACGCATAAAGTTCCCGATGCATTCGTGAGTCCAGGTGGACTAATCTATAATTCCCTGTGGTGTACATATCGCTGTACTCTTCATCTCTCCGCCGCCCGGCCCGGCCCGGCCCTGGCCAAGGAGTCCATCCGTCTCCATCTGGTGACGCTCTGCTCTCTCCACACAGTGACACACTACGGCCATCCGCAACGTACTCCATCCTCACAGAAGGACCGCGACCGTTGGGGTTTGAAACGCCCTCCAAATGAACCGCTTTCCTCACTAAAAAAACACAACCTTCTATATTCTATCGTCTATATCTATATAGATATATATATCTATATAAATATAGATAAATATATATATATATATATATATAAGTATCTAGACACAGTGTCGTCACCGAGAGAAACACAGAAACTACGATCTACTACCATAAATCTACTGCTATACATCTACTGCTATACATCTACTGCTATACATCTACTACTATACATCTACTGCTATACATCTACTACTATACATCTACTGCTATACATCTACCATACATAGATATGGTATACATCTACCATACATATATACACATATATATATATATATATATATATATATATCTCCATAAATATAACTTCCCACTTCCCACCTGCGGGGCCCCCACCTGCGGACCCCCCACCTGCGGACCCCCCATCTGCGGGGCCCCCACCTGCGGACCTCCGCCTCACCTCATGATGTAGTTGTGTCCGTCGATGGCGGCCCCGTACGCGGCCCCTCTGAGGTTCCCAGAGTTCCCCACCACGGCACAGCGCAGACAGCGGCGCTGGTCCCACCATGCGTACGGAGAATGTCCCGGGATCACCTGCGAGGGGACGTCCCACACCGGTTAGACGCTAGGCTGAGAGAGGGTCATGACTGGTAGAGGTGACAGTTAAGAGGATAAGTTAGAAGAACCTAGCAACCTGACAAGAAGTAACTAGAGGGCACTCAGTAGAGCGCATACCTCTGCCAAACCAAAAAGTCCCCTGGATCCGGATCTGCGCCAAAATCGAATACTCTCTCTCTCTCTCTCTCTCTCTCTCCATTTATATGGACATCTCGCTCTTCCCCTCTCTCTGTATCCGTCTCTCTCGTTCCATGTACACTCTCTCTCTCTCTCTCTCTCTCTCTCTCTCTCGTCAAAAGCACTCGTTTTGAGCAGCCCGCCGTTATGCAAAGTCAGCCTGACAGAGTGTCCTTTACCGGCCGGTCACCACGAGTGCAGATGTGAATAATAATCATCCTCCGGGCGTTTCATCTCATCTCACCTCACCTCACCATAGCCATAGCCGAGACATCTAATCCTCCGTCTTTGCAGTAAAATACGCTGCTTTATCGCGGGTCGGCCAGACAATGGAAGAGAATAAAGCTATCTTTGAAAGATATTAATGAATGAGCTGGCACATTGTTTCCCTCTGAATACAATTAGAAACCCGACCTGCGCTCCCCTCCAGCCCGAGGGGGTGTGTGGGAAGGCGTTGATCGCACGCCAGTTCGACATGAATCATTAAATTAAAATAAAATCAAAACAGTCATATATAGATTACCTGGAATAACCGCAGTAGCACCTGGTGGATACTGTGGGGCTTGAACTGAGGCTGCAGCATCTAGGGGAGAGAGCGAGAGGTCCAGCGTTAGAGTCCATGTGTTCTGCACCTGGGGCCCCGTGTGAACCTCCCGTTTCATGACCACATGAGAGCCAACAAACAGAGGGGCCCCCCGGAGAGACAACCTCCAACACAAACATGGGGTGGAAATGTGAACAGTGAGATAATACAGAAAAAGGGGTATATATAAATGGCAGTATAAAAAATAAATAAATATAAAACTACTACAGAAAAACCACCTCCCAAACTTCCCAAAATGTCAGACAGCTGTGCGTGCTTAAATCAATATACAACCCAGTGTTGCCAGCTGATCTAACTTATCTTGATGCATTATCTTCTGTCTTTATGAAATATTATGATGTCGTTTGATCACATAAATGATCATATCATTGATCATATAATGTTTACTTTGCATTTCTAGTCAATAAATGTTATGGACGTTTGCTTTCATGGCGCCGTATCTTCCCACCGGGTCCATATCACTGAGCAGTGGGACTTTATGATTTTCCCTGAAATGTTTATTTAGTCAACTTTCAGATCCAGATATTAAAGATAATATCCCCAAAGACCCCCACAGCTTTCAAAATGCACTGATTCAAAAAACAATAATATGTAAAATAATAGGCTAGGTGAGAGAGTTGAGATTCATACAATGAGAGAGCATGTGTACCGTATGTGTGTGTATGTGTGTGTGTGTGTGTGTGTGTGTGTGTGTGTGTGTGTGTGTGTGTGTGCGTGTAGACAAAGGGAAATTGGCAGAGTGGGTGAGCAGAGAAAGGCAGGATAAAAGATGGAAGTAAAAGGGTTTTTTGGGAAGATGAAATCCCAGAGGGGCAAGTTATTGTACATATGTATGTTTCCAATTTGTCATATTGTTAAACATTCAAATATGTTTGCGCTTTCCTCCTGCACGTGAAGTGGCTGGCTGTCTTAAGGGTACACATTTTGGCATTTCACTCTTTCAGTTTAATCGAGGAGATGTTGTTTGTTTTCGTTCCCCTGCTTTCGCTCCTGGCGTCCCTCGGGTAAGAAGATTGCTTTTGAAGTGTTTACGACCAGTTTGGTTGACCGAGGTGCGGCCCTATCCTCTTAAATGGGACACAACGTGTGGCCTTCCAATGTATCTTCCACGTCTGCGTGGCTTGCCTTTCGTGTCCATTTCTTTCCAATGTTTCATCTCTTCATCAACGGTGAAGGGATTTATTCCTTCACTTCTACCCCATCGATGAATCCATCTCTTCCCACTTCCCTCCCGTGTTCTATCTTCCACTTTTACCCGCTACTTTTTCAAGTTCTGCATGACCTCGATTCCGGTTGCCACTCACATGGCCACATTGTCATGGAAATCAGCCGCACACACACCGCTCGACTCAAACAACCAAACGGACACACGTGTGTCCACGTCGAACAAGCCGGCTTTCCTCCATTTTAAAAACGGAAAATGGGGTCACCTTACGACAAGGGAACGGATTGCTTAACATACTGGTCTTAAAGCAGGGGGGAAAAATGGACGTACAATGCGTGGGCCGTGGACTGTATATATATATATATATATATATATATATATCGAAGCTAAATGCAGGGGCTGTGGTTACCGTGTGGAGACGTATGTTTAATGCAGCAGCAGGAGCAGTGGCGGCGGCTGCCATACGTCTCAGTCACTGTGTGTGTGTGTGTGTGTGTGTGTGTGTGTGTGTGTGTGTGTGTGTGTGTGTGTGTGTGTGTGTGTGTGTGTGTGTGTGTGTGTGTGTGTGTGTGTGTGTGGATATATCTAGGGACAAAGGCCCCAGATTGGAACGGGGCCAGCGGTTAGAGATTGCCTCACTGGTTGTACCTCCTGACGGACCCCTGAGGCTACGACATGTGACGCATGTCTGCGGTGACAGTTTTAATAGTATTAAAGTATAAATAAATAAATATAAATAAATCGATATGTATATATATATATATATATATATATATATATATATATATATATGTGTCATCCACGGGCACACCCACGTTCAGTTCCACTGGATTCCGTTCAGCCACCAGCAGCACCATCACTAATGCCTTAATGCGGTGTGCTCACCCTTAAAAGAGAAGCACGAGGGAGTGAGGGAACATTATGCTCTTCAGCGCTCTGTTGTGGTTCGTTCAGATGATCAGTTTCAGATCGTCGCCAGGCCCCCCCAGGTGCACAATGTTCTTCAAGCCGACGCCAGCAGAGGCGGTTTGTTGACTCTTTTCAAGAAGGCACATTATTTTACACCATCTGGACAAAGGCAGGGAGGCAGCTGAACAGAACCCAACCGTGTGCAGTTGTGCAAAAGTTCCCCCAAGGCTGCGAGTAGATATCTCCTCTCCTCACGTTCGGACGGAGATCTTGGATTAAAGGGAAGGGAAGATCCGGGGAAGATGTGTGTGTGTGTGTGTGTGTGTGTTTGATCTGATCTGAGATAAAAGCGCTCTTTAGAGAGCCGTATGTTTAAAAGCTGTAAATCATGGCCTTTAGTCGTCTCTCTCTCTCTCTCTCTCTCTCTCTCTCTCTCTCTCTCTCTCTCTCTCTCTCTCTCTCTCTCTCTCTCTCTCTCTCTCTCTCTCTCTCTCTCTCTCTCTCTCGCTCTCTCGCTCGCTCTCTCGCTCTCTCTCTCTCTCGCTCTCTCTCGCTCTGTCCGGCCCACCTGCTTGCTCCGAAACCCTCAAGCCCGCTCTCCTCCTTTAATTCATCTCCTCCTCCTCCTCCTCCTCCTCCTCCTCCTCCTCCTCCTCCTCCTCCGCCACAGTTTGAACCCTTTTTCATTACTATGTTCCCGGGGTTACCGCTTCCTCTTCATTGTCCACCGAATCCGTCATCGTCTGTTCCTCTTAGGGTCCCTGAGCACTCTTCCTTCATTTGTTCTCTCTCGCTCTCCATCTCTCTTTTAGATTTCTTTCCAGTCTCACCTCCCCGTGTTACCTCCCCTCCTCCCTCCCTCCCTCCCTCCCCCGACTAGGAAGTGGAGCAGTGGTCCCGCTATTTGACGTACGCTATCCTTCACTCCCCCCCCCCCCCCCCACCTCCTCCTCATCCTTCCGGGGCACACGCTGCCGGGGTGCCCTTGAGCGTTGCGTTTCACCCTCGGACAGTAGAAGCACTTTGAGCAGTCGTGGGTCAAATATAAACGCATCCCCATTTAACCAGACCAATATATTACATATATTGGTGCAGGCGGGTAATCTGCCTACACACTGTTTTTTTCCTAAGTATAATTTAATTAAGTGCTTGTACGTCTCTCTCTCTCTCTCTCTCTCTCCCCCCCTCACCCCCTTCTCTCTCTCTCTCTCTCTCTCTCTCTCTCTCTCTCTCTCTCTCTCTCTCTCTCTCTCTCTCTCTCTCTCTCTCTCTCTCTCACTCCCCCCCCCCCCCCCTCCTCTCTCTCTCGGCTGGCACATTACTCAACATTGCCGATTTAAAAAAAGGTCTGTGTGAAATGAGAAAGGAGCAGAGCAAAATGAGCACATGCCCGCACATACACACAAACAGATACAGAGGCAGACGCACTGGCATGCACACACACACACACATGAGACACACCAGCAAACGCACACACACACACACACACACACACACACACACACACACACACACACACACACACACACACACACACACACACACACACACACACACACACACACACACACACACACACACACACACACACACACACACACACACACACACACAAATAAAACGGGGGAGACCTTTTCAGGATTTCTTCAAAATTTGTAGGTTGTATTTGTATTTCCAAATGTAGTACCCACACACACACACATGCAGGCATACACCCACGCATGAATGCATGCAAACACACACTATACACACACACACACACACACACACACACACACCCCCCCCTACGGCTAACACCTCACATTATATAAAGTACAGTATATATATATATATATATATATATATATAAAGTACATATAAAGTATTGCAGTTACTCACCACCCACCAGTAGTACACATCGGAGGGCAGCTCAATGTTATCCTTGGTCCACACTGGAGAGATGTCGGGCTCGTAGTTCTCATCGAACCATTCGGACACCCCGGGGTCTCCCACGCAGCGCGGGCAGGAGCACGTCCTCTGCTGGGGGCTGTCGGGCAGCGCCAGCTGGTGGGCGCCGGCGTAGCTGGGCACCAACTTCACCCGCCGGGACTCCTCCCAGCCGGGCGCCTCCAGGTAGTTGAACCCCACGGCGCCGCGCAGCGACACGGAGAAGAAGAGCGAGGTGAGGAAGACCACGGCCAGGGAGCTGAGCAGGACGCACGCCCTCCTGGAGCACCTCACTCCTCCTCCTCTCTCGCTCCCTTTCTCCATGCCTCCTTCTTCTCCTCCGTTACTTCCTCCTGCTCTGGCTCCACCGCCTCCGCTCAGCCAGGGCCTGAGCTCCGACAGCCAGGGGGCTCCCCTGGTCAGGCCCCCGCCCCAGCCGGCCCAGCCCGGCCGCCTGTCCCGCTGTATCGTGGAGGATGGGACACGGCCCCCCCACGGCCATGCCCCCGCCCCCTGGCCTGCCACTGTACCCAGCCCTACCTCCTCCTCCTCCTCTTCCTCCTTCTCCTCCTCCCCGGCTGCCCTGGCGTGACAACCGCCCGGTCGTGTTCAGCGGGGCCGGGGCGATGACTGGCCTCAGATTCCCCTCCTCCCCCTGGCTTGGCTACCCTTGCCCCCCCACCACCCCTGTTCTCCTCCTGCTCCAGCTACCGACAGAGCGGCTGGAGAACGGGGATGCAGTCGCGGTGTATTTCGTCTGCCGCTTAAGCCCCGGTGAGCCCCCGGCTGTTCTGCCACGCGGACGCTTTTGCTCTCTCGTTCCCCCTCTCTCGGACTCCGCCGCTCCAAACCCTATGTGTCTCTCCTCCTCCTCCCTCTGTCTGTCTCTCTCTCTCTCTCTCTCTCCCAGCAGCTTGTGTACGGAGGAGCTCTGTGGTCATCACAGGGGAAACACACTCCCCACTCCCCTCCAGCCGCTGCAACCCCCCCCTCCCCGCCGGAGGTTTAGAAAAGTCTCTGGCATTAGTTTCGGTGGCGGGGTTATAGTTTCGTCCCCATCATTTGCAGCCGCTCTCTCTCTCGCTCTCTCTTTCTCTGTGTCTCTCTCTCTCTCTCGCTTTCTCTGGCCGCAGTTCTTATCCTGTCTGTCAGTGTGCCTGGAGCGATGCCAGATCTCTGGTGAAATCCTTCTCAACAGCGTCTCTCAGAGTCCCTGCCAGCCGACTCGCTGCTGAGACTACCTCCGCCACCGCTCTCTCTCTCCCTCTCTCTTTGTTGCACTGTAGCAGTCAAAGCGGAGAAAGCCAGCAGACCGGGTTAGAGCCGGAGGGGAAAAGGAGGGAGGAGTAAAGAGGAGGCGTTCCAGCCCAAAAGGTGTTCCATCCCAAGACTAACACATCCCCCTCTTTTACCGTTACTCACTTTAATTTGTTTATTTTCCTCTGTCTCGCCGGTTTTTTTCTTCTCCCTCTCTTTCCTCACACACACGTGTCACCGTTTCTTTCCCCTCCCCGTCTACCACCCCCCTCTCTCCTCTTTATCTTTCTTCATCTACCTCCTGCTCGTCTCCCTCGACTGTCCTCTACTCCTCTATCGAGGTCAACCGCTCTCTCTCTCTCTGGGGTTCGTGTATCGTCTGGCTCCCTTGGCCCGGGGTCAGGGGTGTGTGGGTTGGGCGGCTGTGCTCGATCACAGTGCGAGGGGACGTCAACAAGTGGGGTCTCTCACTGAGCTTTATTTAAAGTCTCCTCTGTCCTCTTCAATTCCCCGGACAAAAAGTCCTGAACAAAAATCCACTCCCTGGCCCGAAACACGATACTCCACAATGATGGAAAGCTCGGTGACCCAGGCTTAGGGTAGAAAAGACTAGCTAGTGGCAGCTAGGCGGGCTCTTTTAGTGTCACCAAAACAATTTGCAGTATTTCGCAGTATTACACAGGGGATCGACGCGGACCTCTTAGTTTTTGTATGAGCAAGGCGAAGCTCGCGAGGACAGACGGCCCGACGTAAGACACAGCGCGGCCTTGGGGAGAGAGAGCACGGCAGGGAAGACGAGACGACGACGACGGAACCCATCAACCTCCAAGCCCATCTTCTCTCCAGCTGACCCAGAGCAGTGTGTCACAGGACCAGACAAGGCTGCACCTCTCCTCCTGCTTTGTGTGTGTGTATGGGTGCCTATCAGGGATCGGTTTAGGTGATTGGTGGTTGTTGTCCCATTTCGTTTTTCGGTTGTGATGATTTCATTGCGTTAATGTGCGTGCATTTATGTGTGTGTGTGTGTGTGTGTGTGTGTGTGTGTGTGTGTGTCTATCCTATTAGGTGCTGTTTTGTTGTCTAGGCAGTCACATCAGCATAACTGCCAAAATAACACTGTTATGGTCCTGTGAAGGCTTGGAGCAAAGTGTGTGTATGTTTGTGTATGTGTGTGTGTGTGTGTGTGTGCTGTAAGGGGCGGGGGGGGAGATTGTTTGATCTTGGCGTGTCTCTTTCAGGAACATCAGACCACAATGAAGACCAGGTTCCGGTTCCTCTTCAGAGAGACCTGCAAGGGGCGAGACAGAAAGACAGAAAGCGGGGAGAGCGCTGCTTACTCCTCTCTGACCATATATCCATGACTCCAGGTCACCTGACTCCACTTTAATCTGCCCATGCGTATTCCCTCCCCCCCCCCCCCTCCATCTTAAACTCATCTGTAAATCGCCATTCAGTGCAGTCGACCTCCTCTCATTCCTTTTACCATTTTAATCATCTAGTCTCGGGTCCTTTTCTATTCAAACAGGAATCACTGTGCACGCTCTCTCTCTCTCTCTCTCTCTCTCTTTCTTCTCTCTTTTTTATAATCCATGGTGTTTAAACAGAGTTATCTCTCTAGCCCTCTCTAAACCTCCACCAAACTCAAGGCACCGACATTGCCCCAATTTTCCCACTTTCTCAGTCCCCAGAGCACAGCGGTGGCGGTTTGTCGGGAAATTCGGAATAAGCACTTCTCTCGCCGCCGTGTCGCGTGTGTAAGCAGGTTTACATTCGGAGACAAACAGTTCCTTACAGACAGGGAAGGGCAACAGGTTTAGCTGCTGCAGAAGGAGGTACTGAGCCTTCGTGGCCCTCCCTCGCCGTACACACACACACACACACAAACGTGCGTGCACGCACACATGCACGCACACACATGCACATACGCACACGTGCGCACGCACACACACACACACACACACACACACACACACACACACACCACACACACACAGACAGACAGACACACACACACGCAGCCCAGAAATGACTATTTTCCACCCTGCTCTTTTTTGATACATTGCCATAGCAGCAAGCAGCGGTGATTTGATGTCGTCAAGGCAACAGCAAAACCTCTGCCTCTTTTTTCTATTCTTTTTTTCACTTTAAGCTACTGTCATCCGCTGATTGAATGCGTGTGTCGGCGGGTAAGGGGATCAACCAGGGGTCACGCGGAACACACACACACACACCGGATGGTGCTTTCGTTTCGTCGTACGAGACGACCCTGCGGCCCGCCTCTGTGATGGTCTGTGATGGACTATTTCAGAGAGTCCGCTTTTCTCAAAAAGGACGAAGCGCCCAGGAGACGTAATGAGGTGTAGGAGGTTCTTCTAGACGTCCCCAATGTGATCACTCGCCGCCTCCTGGCATGCGGCGTAGGAGTGAGGCAAGTGACAGATGAGGCCGGTTGGTTGCAGTGTTGTCTGCTGGCATGCTCTCACCACCACGCCCCTTCCCCCACCCCCAAGGAAATCCCACAGCAAAGCAAAGCAATATTAAACACAGCGGTCTCTCTTTGTGGCTGGACCGATCGACCAGAAGCCCCGGTGGCGGCCACTAAGTACAGATTTTATGGCTCTCGGTGTGTGTTATGAAGACGTGATGCAGCGATGCTTTGTACTTCACTCTCTATTTCTGTGATTCTGGGGTATGGAAGCCACAGCATCACAGGTGGATACAGCCCTTGATCGTAATACAGTACACGCTGTATTGTTCCAGTCAAGGTGGATATCTAGGATCTACTATCTAGGCGGCAGCCCACAGCATACTGCTACTGCTACCGTTTTCCCAGTGCAGACAAAATACCCACATGGTGGAAAACTTGTAGGCGGTAGTGAACCGTCGGTTGTCTGGAGTCGCTCAGCGTGACATATTCAAAGACAGCCTACGTGTAATCGGAGGCTCCACAGAGAATGTGGAACACAGCCTCGTGGACGTTTCTCAATTTCGATTAGCAAATTACGCGTCAAATCTTCTTCTTGATCGGCTGTCGTAGCTCGGCTAGAAGAAGAAAAAAAAAGCAGCACAGTGCGACAGCCTGTGCTGCTAATTGTACGGTCGGCCTAGGATGATCAAGTTCATCTGGATCACACAGTGTGGGATAATCGTATAAGACTGAATCCGTCTCACAGTCTGTGGGAGCCTTGAGAGCAGAAGACACATTCAGATTCCTTATTTTTCTCATAAAGTCTCTTAAAAGACCCAATTCTGAACTTCTTGTGGGGCGGCAGTGTAGCTCAGGAGGTATAGCGGTCGCCTCACAACCGGAAGGTCGCTGGTTCGATCCCCGCCGCCTCCTCCTAGCAAAAGCTGCCGAGGTGTCCTTGAGCAAGACACCCTAACCCTAACTGCTCCTGGCGTGCTGGCCGTCGGTGGTTGAATGGGTGAATGTGAGACTTGATATGTAAAGCGCTTTGAGTAACCATTGGTTAGAAAAGCGCTATATAAATGTCCATTTACCGTTCTCAGTTGTGTTGTTTGTTTGGGCCCCATTTCATTCGTCCTGTCCTTTTGATGCTTAGTGGCCGATTATTGTGGATACACGGTCTCCCCATTTTGCGGGCGAACGTAAAAATTGGGAGCTCATCCGTAAAATTGTTATGCAACCGCCAGGCAGGGCGGCTCAGGTGCGTCCCATTACCGTAACGAGGGGATGAAAGATGGAATTAAACTCCATCAGGAAATGGAACCTAATATCCACACTGACGGTAACTTTATCTCAACTAATCCTAAATAATTTCCCACCACTTCTAAGAGTTCTCTGAATTGTGTTGTTGCTGTTCTGTGGCTTTTTTGGGGGGCTAGGTTTCGATTTTGTCTTCCAGTTCACAGAAGCTAGCCTATTGGCTACACTATTCTTAGCTCTTACCATCGGCCAAGCGTTGGTTTATTTAGAGTGCCACACATTTTCCCCTGTGACCAATGCATTACCACATCTTCATCAATGCTGGCTGATTCTTGTTTCTGAATTACATTTCTTCGTGGCTCCACTTTTCATTACTGGACTGGCGTAGCGGTGTATTTGTGTCACTTTCTGAACCGTTCTCTTTCACTTGAGCCAGCTTTCTCTTTTAGGTTTAGAGTAAGCACCAACTTATATACTGTATAGATATATATATACGCAATTGGTGGTGAAGGCTTGAAGGAAACAACCAGATCAACTATAATTCAATTAGGTTGTGTCTCTCACATCTTTGTCAGCTAGATTGCCGTCAGTAATCTCCTTTTGTCAGTTGAGAATGGCCGTTGATTATTATCTGGCCATGGGTGGAGAAGTGAAGCGGTTTATAGACTAGTGGAGGGAGTGCTAGTGGGCTCCTAATCACTCTGCTACAGATTTGTGAGAATCTCTCTCTCTCTCTCTCTCTCTCTCTCTCTCTCTCTCTCTCTCTCTCTCTCTCTCTCTCTCTCTCTCTCTCGTCTCTCTCTCTCTCTCTCTGCACAGCTGTGTATTAAACAAAAATATCATTGTAGGTTTCTTAAGTTAATGTGACAAAGCACTGCCATCTCAGCAAGCATTCCCATTAACTAACATCAGACATCAGACATCTTTGTGCCACTCCCTTTAAGGCTCATTTAACATACCACCCCCTCCCCAAGGCATTATAGTTGGGTGTGAATTGGGTGATGAACATAAGGCTCTTATTCAGAGAGTCAACATGAGGGAGGAGTCTGTATGCTACCTCTGCCCACCCTCCATAACAATGAGGAAACCAAATGAAACGCTTCCCCTTTCCTTTGCCCCTTGAAGAATTGCACAGTTTCTCCACCTTCTCCACATCAATGCCCTTGCCGTTGTGTGTGTGCATGCGTGTGTGTGTGTGTGTGTGTGTGTGTGTGTGTGTGTGTGTGTGTGTGTGTGTGCGTGTGCGTCTTCAGCTGTGACGGCTTGACACGTTCATCACACATCCTCCAAGCGGTTCTCCCTTCTATCTCCCATTTCCTTGGGGCCACACCTCACCGTTCCCGCTGCATCACTCCCAGGTGTGGGCGCCGGCCTCGGCCACTGGCACGCTGTCATTCTTCATATTTAGCGCTCCCAGAGACACCCCCCCACCCCCCCAACCCCCCCCCCCCCCCCCCCCCCCCCCGCCCGTTTCCCGCGCAAGCCTTCCTGTTTTGTTTTCAATGATATCGTTTGCCTGGATGGGGAAATTACAGCTGTGCCTTGTTGAATGGGGCTGTCAAGGTGCAATGATGATGAGCGATGACTGCATGGGACATTTCAGAAATGCTGTCAACATGCAGCTATTTTAACCCTAACCCAAAGCTATTATAACCCAAACTCTAAGCTATTTTAACCCTAACCCTAAGCTAATTTAACCATACCCCTAAACTATTGTAATCCTAACCCTAAGCTATTATAACCATAATCCTTCCTTCCCATCCTAAAACGACCTGTCTTCATAACTAGGAAATCTTGACAAAAATATTTTCCCTCAAGTATAAAGGAAGTAACAGGTTGCTCCTCTAAATGTGAATCCAAGTAGTAGTATGAACTGAAAGGAAGCGGTCCTGTCTCCCCGTCTCTGTGCTGAAACTGTTGTGTTGTCATGGAGACTCTCCTCTGGGGAGGGGGAGATGTTCCTTCACTCCTCACTCTACTCCACTGTGTAATCAAGCCAACGGTGATTCTAATTTTTACACTGTATCAGTGCATGGCAAGCATCTTCTTTCTTTAGCAACAATGGATGTCTTCGTGGAGTAGACAACAGATTACTTTTAGGAAAAATATTTAATAAAACAGCCACATCACTCTGCTCAGAGTTGTCAATCTGCCTTTTGCAGGATAATTTGTACGCCTCTCGTTTGAAAAATAATCAAATTTACAAATGTTGCTCACTCTCTCTCTAACTCTTTTTGTAAGAAGACAATTTTTTATTTTTTTATTGTGATTTCTAATGTTTTTACCTATTACCTTGTGACCGACTGATAATGCCTGACGCAGGGGAGGGACTGAATTGCTACACCATAGTACAACCACACATCCACACCACACATCCATCACTGTTCTCTAACTGGTATACAGGCAACATGTCCACAATGCCAGCGATACACTGGATCATAATACTCCCATGTCAAAGCAAACCATTTTGAAACAAACAACCTATTAAACTGCTATATATCAGCTGTTAAATGAAGACTATGTTAGGGTGTTTACCCCCAAGGTTGTTCTTGGCGGTGCGCCCAAGGTTATTCTACGTGATGTTCAGAAGGTCTGAAGACTCACATAACGTGCAAACCCACTAGCGATTGTTGCGGGGGGGGGGAGTTCTTGTCCTTGCGGTACTCAGATTGTCCTGTTCTCGTCGCTTCGGAGGCGTATCGTTAAAATGCCAATCATGTGGGTCCCTTTTCACAGTAACAAGACCACGATCCCCCTGATTAGATTCACTTGTGTCTTGACTTCCGATGGTAACATTGCGTGGGACGTCAATACAGACAAACTTAGACGGCCCCTCGGTAGAGCTCATACCTCCGCCATTCCAAAAAGTCCATAAGTAATCGAACCAATTCCGTACATAACTTGTTGAGTTGTCTTGCTACAGACAAGATAAACAAACCAACAAACAAGGGCAAAAACATAGCCCCCTCTCATCTTCAATGGCGGAGGTAAAAAAATAAGTATTTCATGTCCTGCTGATTGACTACAACTGAAAATAGTCATTTCAGACAAGTTTAGACCGCTACCTCCATAGGGCCAGCTTGCAGTGCATTGGTTCTATAGCTATAGTTCTATAGGGCTTGTCAATTGGGTCATTGGTTCTATAGCGTGTTCTATAGGGCTTGTCAATTGGGTCATTGGTTCTATAGCGTGTTCTATAGGGCTTGTCAATTGGGTCATTGGTTCTATAGCGTGTTCTATAGGGCTTGTCAATTGGGTCATTGGTTCTATAGCGTGTTCTATAGGGCTTGTCAATTGGGTCATTGGTTCTATAGCGTGTTCTATAGGGCTTGTCAATTGGGTCATTGGTTCTATAGCGTGTTCTATAGGGGTTGTCAATTGGGTCATTGGTTCTATAGCTTTAGATCTATAGGGCTTGTAAATCGGGTAATTTGTTCTCTAGCATGCTCTATAGGGCTTGTCAATCGGGTCATTGATTCTATAGCTATAGTTCTATAGGGCTTGTAAATTGGGTCATTGGTTCTATAAGGCTTGTACATCGGGTCATTGGTTCTATAGCGTGTTCTATAGGGCGTGTCAATTGGGTCATTGGTTCTATAGCGTGTTCTATAGGGCTTGTCAATTGGGTCATTGGTTCTATAGCTTTAGATCTATAGGGCTTGTAAATCGGGTAATTTGTTCTCTAGCATGCTCTATAGGGCTTGTCAATCGGGTCATTGATTCTATAGCTATAGTTCTATAGGGCTTATAAATCGGTCATTGGTTCTATAGCATGTTCTATAGCGCTTGTAAATCGATCATCACAATGACCACCGCCATTTTGAGAGCATAGTAATGTTAGTCATTATGTTGGAAGTAGTTTTTGGTCATCGTTAAATCATTCATCGTGATTCAAGGATATGTCATTATGGCAGACACCTCCACAGAATTTCTCATGCGAGATGTGGGAAAAACGTAGTGTTCATTAGCCAAGGTTACGTTGTGCTACAACTCTCTTGGGTCCTCTCAATATGCATTCTTTATCTGTCACATGTAGTGATTTCACTTAAGGTTGTGCGATGAGGGGAAAAGGACACGCTTGTGTCTCTGCTCTATTTTATCGCCATACCTTTTTGAATTGAGTTTCACACACACAAAGCCAACCCCTTCCTATCAGCTGATACCTCGCAATGTAACCAAAAACGTTTAAACATTTTCAACTTTTTACACCCCCTGGTCACTTCCTTACTGCCCTTCGGCTCGCAATCGTCGGCTACTCCCTACTTCAAGCGCCCTCGCCGATTCAAGACAGAAGCCTAGTGTGTGTGTGTGTGTGTGTGTGCACGTGTGTGCGTGCGCATGTGTGTGCACGTGCGTGTGTGTGTGTGCACGTGCGTGTGTGTGTGTTGTGTGTGTGCGTGTGTGCACGTGCGTGCGTGCGTGTGTGTGTGTGTGTGCACGTGCGTGTGTGCACCTAACCACGCTTCCGCCACACAAACTCCACTCGCGTAGATAAGTGATGTCCCTCCTCCCTTCCTCCCCTCTCGCTCACTTCGTCATATGTGTCATTAGTGTGCATTTAGGTCTCCATTACTCAATGGAGGATGACACCTCCAGCCTTCTCCCCTGCCCCTCAGGAGCTCAGCCAGCGTCTGTCACAGCTGCTCTCCATTTTACCTCCCTGCCCTTTTACAACAGGAAGACTCTCTTGTGCTTCTGTGCCGCACCATTTTGATCTCCATCCCACGCGCCGCTACATTTGAAGAACATTCCACAAGGTCGGATGAAGTTACACTAGTATTAGTTAAGTAAAGGAAGTATTTTCAAATACCACGGATCTTTCCTTGACATCAATGGCCTCTTCCGATTGGATCCCTCACATGATCCCCTGGTTTGTTTGTTTCAGCATAGTGTCCTATACTGTCTTAGAGAATTGTCTTCCAGATTTTCCAGATTGTCTTCCAGCACTTAAAAAAAGGGGCCCAAGGAAAGGTTTTGGATGGGAAAAGAGGCAGATAGGGTCCCCTGCCAAGTTCTTCTTCCAGAGGGAAGGCCGAGCCAATCAAATTAGGAGAAGTGCCGATCAGCATTTGAATGCTAAGCCTTTTGCCTCAGCGTAGTCCATCTGTACAACTGAACATAAAATATACTTTGGGACACAATAGACACACAGAGATGAAATTGCTTTGGTATCGACTGTATCTGGATGCCCTCGACGCACATCTGCTATATGTCTGCGGTTCGTATCAGGATGTATTCATCCTTCCAGATCCAACGTGTGAGTCTGCACATTTTCCAGGCATTAACCTTTGGAGGTGTGATGAGAGCTGTGTAAGCATTTAAAACGTGACACCATGACAAGCCCGCAGAGAGCTGCCACAGAACGCTCGGAGAATTGGGGTCATCAAGGACGTACCGTCATGTTGTTTGGGGGAGAAAAAGCTAACATCATCACAGTGTCATTTGTACCTAGCCGACTGAGCTAAACAGATGCTTTGTTTTTGCCTTCACGTGATAGAGACAAGGCCCACATGTGGCTCCTGGGTTGTTTCAGGAGAAATTGATAATTAATTTAACGTTATGTATTACCTGGACAACGTTACCCATATGTAGGTTCTCTCTCTCCCGATTAGACTGATGTGAGTCTAGCCATGGTCTGGAAGCAGTTTGTTCTTTTCTCTTGTAAAAGGCGCGGGGGGGGGGCATTGTTCCTTGTGGATCAATCAAGGGAGGAAAACGTATTAAAAGCATATCTCATTCAAATCAGGTTCAGCTTTTAAATGCCCTTAATCTCTCTGGTCTTGACAGGATGTCGACTTAACTAGGCCTTAAAAAAAAACAACCCAAAAAACACTACCAGGTCTGAGGTCTCCTCCTCAGCCCCGCCCATGAGGGCCGTCCCACACTTCAGAGGGATGGGGCGGGTGAAATGTGAACGGCTGGCAGACAGCACAGCAGCCCTGGGGACAGCCCGCATGAAGGAGAAGATGAAAGGCCCGGAACCAGAGACAGACAAAGAGAAGACAAACAATCGAGAACCGGAAGAAAGAAAAAAAAGCATAAAAAAAAGATAAGGGTGACATTACGACGCCTACTGTCTACTTTGGAGATGGTAGATCCAAACTAAACTCTTGTTTGTTTCCAAGGTTACGGATTAACCTACTTAGAGAGTGTGTAATTAAGGCTGATGGCTCTCTGTATGGGGTGGGGGGGGTGGGGGGCGGGGGTGTATTTCAAATAGCCTGATGAAAATCCTGAGGTTCACTAGTTACAGGCAAAATATAGGCTATTTGCACATGTACTACACTGAAAAATTGGGTGCAAATTGTCACACTGTGAATATTAACCAAAGAAGATATTCAGGATCTAATTGCAATGCATAGAAAGATAACAACCTATGAATCTAATTTCAATACAATACTGAATACGCTATAGCTAGCCTAGTTCACGATCAGAGAGAGAGAGAGAGAGAGAGAGAGAGAGAGAGAGAGGAGAGAGAGAGAGAGAGAGAGAGAGAGAGAGAGAGAGAGAGAGAGAGAGAGAGAGAGAGAGAGAGAGAGAGAGAGAGAGCACACACTTACATCACAGACTGATTATTCCACATTCACACAAAAGGCGTGGTCAGATATATCAGTGACCACTACCAATGTTTTTCCATCTTCTTCCAATGTGCTGAACGCCACCGTCCACCCGAACAAGGAGTGCAGAAGTAAGCCATTTGTGCCGAGCGCTAGCACGTTTCCTGTTCTGAATATTAATCAGCCCGGTGTTTTAGTATTCCGTCATCATATTGCCATTTGAGTAGATTACCAGTCCATTTATATCAGTATCAAGGTTGGAAAAGGTTTCCCCAGAAAAACCGCTTCCAGTGTTGCAGTCATTCGTTAATTCGTTAAATCTCTGTGAGATTTTGTCTTGGCCTCGATACAAAGGCGTCCAAAACTGCTGTCTGTTTTGGTGTTTTGAATGGATGTTTTATTTATTTATATATCTTTTTGAGCTGAGACAGATGCCATGGCCAGTAGACATCAAAGGCAGAGCATAAATAATTCCTCTCAAGTGTTTTGGTTTGTATAAAAATGTGTATGTGTACGTATGGTGAGAATTGGTAGGAAGATGTGACGCAGAAGGGGTCTGCCTTTTGTGTGTTCTCATCACAATTGAGTGGCCTAAAGGCCGCTGCAATTCTATATTAATCTGAATCTAAATCTGGAGGATTTGAATCCTCTTGATTGGTCACATACTGCACATGTACAGTGAAATGTGTTTCCATGCATTTAACCCATCCTAGTGTGAGGAGCAGTGGGCAGCTATTGTATATACAGCGCCCGGGGTGCAGTGTAGGGGTCTTGCTCAAGGGCACCTCGGCAGTGAACTTGCGTTTTTGGGGAGTGGAACCGGCAACCCTCTGGTTCCCAAGCCAAGTCCCAACAGATGAAGGACCGTTTTTATCCGCAGGCAGTGCCTACTGAACTGCTAGGAGTGCTGCCACTATCATAACATTGTCATTAACATTACACTATCATAACATTGTCATTAACATTACACTATCATAACATTGTCATTAACATTACACTATCATAACATTGTCATTAACATTACACTATCATAACATTGTCATTAACATTACAGTGTCATACTTTGCTGGACTTTCTGGACTCATTAGTTACTGCACTGTTCTGCACTGTACTGCACTGTATTCATAATGCTGCTGCACTACTGGCACTTTAAAGTTCTTTAAATGCTTTTTGCACAATATAACACATGTACATACCATCCATCAATCACTTTATTGTTCTTTTTATGTTCATTTGTTCTATATTATTGTGTATATTATTCTTATAGTATTCTAGAATTTCATACTGCGGGAGGGAATGGGGAGTAAGCATTCCATTGTACTTATTTTTGCAAATGACAAATACAATTCTTCAATCCTTGAATCTTCTGCTTCAGATTAGAGTTCAACTTACAAAAACCACGCAGACTTTCCTTTGCCCAGAACATTGAATTACACCCAGGTGTCATTGCTATTTGGGAGTTCTTACACAGTTACAGGGCATGTAAAACTGCATTTCACAAACGTGGTGTTGCACAGTACAGCTCTGGATCAAACTGTCACCGCGTGATCCGCCGTCAATGACGGAGACTCACAAAACCTTTTTTCTCTCCTGGTGTTAAGGGCTGCCCAACGAACAATCACAGAGCGACCCGATTCTGTCGTACCTTGTTCCAACTTGACTCTTGTCTGAACTCGGTTTGACATTTGCCTTTCCTTTGCATTCTCCCTTTACAAATATTCCCAGCTGCATTTACGGGGGTTCGAGTTCTACTCCGTGCTCCCAGCTAAGCCCCGGGACTCTGGGTTTCCTGGGACCTCAAACCAGTTCAAACACATACTTGGGATGATGGAGGTGTGATGTGGAGTGGTTCCGCGCACCTCTTCATAATGGGTTGCATTCCATTCTCTAGAATTGGACGTGGTGGGCCTGCTTCTTTTCGTTCAATGTCTAGGTCATGGATAAAGCTGTTCTCCTTGCAGTATCTTTGTAGATGAGTCTTCAAAGTGAGGTGGCGCATATTTGTTGGGTCCCTTGGCTTTAAATCTTGGATGCGAATAGAATTTCTGGCTCATAGTGGTTTCCACTTGATCAAATGATGATACAGTCTGGTTTAGTTCCGCTTGGTTTTGATTTTAATAGAAACTACTCGGTTGTTTGTGCATCATTTATGGTGCACGCACGGTAATCCCCTTCTAGAACAGTTCAATAGGACTGATTTAGCTCTGGGATTGTGTGTCAGGGTTCAGGAGAACCTTGCACTATTCTTCAAAGCAAGTTAAAGGAATACTTTACCAGTTTCAACCAGGTGTGTACAATGACAATGTGGCTAGTATATGTAAATGGACAATGGTCAATTCCCCTCCATTTTACCACCATTCAATTTTGCTATTTTCTTTCGCATGAAAAGTCTGCTGTTGCTTTGCGTCATTCAGTGGACTTTTGCCAACTCGAAGGCTGTGGTTTGAACTCTTTTTCTTTTTTTTCTTTTTGCACATTTCTACTGCATAGACAGCTTTATGAAAAGACAGACTTTCCAGTGGAAAAAATACTACGGTAATTTAACGCCACTCAGTGTATTACATGCCACTTGAACTCTCCAGGGAGAAAAACAAACAAACAACTCTGAACTCGTTTCACACCATGACATGGCTGACGTAATCAGATTGAAGTAATCAGATTGGACGGTGAGGAGGAAGGCCACTCTCATTGCTACAGAACTAGACCATGCATTGGAGACCCAGCATCCACCTGTGGCCTGCCACTGGTAAGTGTCTTGGTGAATGACTGTATTAGTCACAGGTCCTTTTAGGAAACGCCTGTGGAATTCAGTCACAGGGATTGAGATTCAAATCCATTCTTGGAATGCGTCTGGAGCGTAGCGGTGTGCTTGCTTACAGTTGGTTTTCAGGTGCAAAGCTGATTATGCCCCTTTTTACGTTTTTATGTCGGCATAAAAATAGACATTTCATGTCTCATGATGATAGGCTGCTCTTCTGGAGCTCCCACACCCACTGCTTTCTTTGTTTGTGTTGCTGCTCGCTGCTCTACATGGCAAGGTAAGGGTGTGTGTGTGTGTGTGTGTGTGTGTGTGTGTGTGGGTGTGGTGTGGGGGTGGGGGGGGGGTGTATGTGTCTGAATGTTAGCCTCAGCCTACTACTGTGTGTATCCCAACTTTCTATAGATTCATTACAAGAAATACAATGACTCATGGATCAACACAAGAGATGCCTGTATTTCCCCCAAAGGATAGAGTTGTAGTCTTATTTTCAGGCACACTAGTTGTTTGTTAAAGTTGTCATCATATTGTATACTGAATAAATATTAAAATACACTCATGAATGGTTACGCAACTATAGACAACAAGCAAGGGAGCCACATCACAGTCATGTAGTAGTCGAGTTTTACTAGTGATCAGTAATCTCTCTCTGTCTTAACCTTTTTATTCAGCCGGTTTCCCCTAAAGCTGAGCTTCAATGGGATCCGGTCTAAAGCCGTCTCTTAGCAACCATGAGAGGAGAAGGGGGTGAGAGAGAGAGAGAGAGAGAGAGAGAGAGAGAGAGAGAGAGAGAGAGAGAGAGAGAGAGAGAGAGAGAGAGAGAGAGAGAGAGAGAGAGAGAGAGACGGGAGGGGGGGGGGGGGGGGGGGGGGGGGACAGACAATACGAAAGGGAAATGAAGGTGCAGAGTGGACCAAAGTAGATGTCTGACCGGTGGCCACTCACCCACACGCTTTAACATGTGTGTGCCTACTACACATTCACCAATTCATACACACACACACACACACACACACACACACACACACACACATTCATACACCGACGGTGGTGTGTGGAACCATGGCGAGGAGACAGCCAGCTAGGTCAGGAGGAGCAGTTAGGGTTAGGGTTAGGGGGGGTCCTTGGCTCACATGGACACCTCGACACTTGGCTGGGAACCAGAACAAGGTTGCTGGTTCTGGTGTCCTAGCCAAGTGTCGAGGTGTACAACCCACCTGAGCCACTGGGCAGACTGGCGAGATAACGGGCAAGTTGTCCCGTTATCCCGGTCGGTCCACCACCACCACCACCGCCGGTCTGAGGAGATGGCTCCACCATGGAGAGAGAGGAGAGAGAGACCATGAAGATGACACAGCGATGTCCCACTACAAGGCTCACTATTATTCTATTATGTCCCATAGTAACCCTGCTGCCCCCCCCCCTCTCCCGGAAACCCCCACAGGCTGGTATACAACTGTATGTATACATATAAAACAAAACATATGAAGAAGCACTCACCTCGTCGGAAGGCTGTCTCCACTCGGGTTGAAGACGCGAAGCGGGCAGGACGGAGGTTCATGTACTCACTGTAGTGTTACTACTGGATCTCTCTCTCTCTCTCCCTCTCTCTCTCCCTCTCTCTCTCTATCACACACTCTCTCTATCACACACACACTCTCTCTCTCTCTCTCTCTCTCTCTCTCTCTCTCTCTCTCTCTCTCTCTCTCTCTCTCTCTCTCTACTCTCTATCACTCTCTCTATCTCTCTCTCTCTCTCTCTCTCTCTCTCTCTCCTCTCTCTCTCTCTCTCTCTCTCTCTCTCACACTCTCACACTCTCTCCACACTCTCTCCTCCTCTCTCCTCTCTCTCTCTCTCTCTCCTCTCTCTCTCTCTCTCTCTCTCTCTCTCTCTCTCTCTCTCTCTCTCTCAGTGAGTTAGACTGAGGGTCAGCACAACAAAGGCGATCCAGGCGGTCCAGCTGCAGGGGTCCAGTGTAAACACATCCTCCCTCCTCCACTCTCCTCCTCCTGTCCGTGGTGCATATCAGAGTCCAGATGTCCAGATGTTCAGATCCACACAGCAGCTCGACATAAGATTGCGTCCTGCCCTGGATCCCCCCCCCACATCACGACAGGTCGTGAAGTGGTGGTTTGTGGTTGTCCTCGGTGGTCATAAGAGAATATAAAAAAAAAAAGAGGTGCCCCTAAATGTACTGTTACTTTTGTAGTCCGGAAGTTGACAGCAACGCACACATTCTTATGTTCGTGTAATAATAATAATAATAATAATAATAATAATTATTATTATTATTATTATTATGTGGCACATTTTTGGACTTTCCCTTGTATACACATTATGTGAAAAAACAAATATATGAATGAGTTAAATGCCAACACGTTAATGTATTCTATTGCTAAATTAAATAAATAGGCTGCATGGACATTTCACAATAATAGGCTATATTTAACTATATATGTGTCATTTATAACCAATATATACATAAGTCACTATGGCACTCTGAGCAGTTTTTAAACAATACTGCTCCCTACAGGACAATGTGAGGACGACTGGTCGGAAATATATCCATCAGGCGCGTCGTGGCCACCCCGAGAGGAGAAGCATGACTGAAACGTCATTACAATGGACGAAGGACCCCCACTAACGGCGGTCGTTCGTTTCAGTTGAATCCTCCTTATAGCCGCTATTATTAATACGCGATGAATCCTCATCCACCTGAAATCTAAGTCATCCCGTCATAAGCGCCGGTAAAAAGTTTATATAATTTATCCTCACGGTTTTCGCTATGCGGGAGCTATAGTATGCATTGATAGATGTGTGATAGATGGTCTAGTTATAGGCGTATATATGAGGGATGGGGGGGCTTTGTATGAATGGACCTAGCTAGCAGTGTCTCTTAGCTGTTTCACTAGATATGGTTTATATCAACAATATTCATATTGAGAATTCTAATGATGCATAATTATTTGAGTAATTAAGTGTTTTCAGATATCCAGTGTACTATTACGGCCACAGGGAAGAAGTTAACTTCACGTAACAACATTGAGTCTCAGTGGTCTAATTCAAACTCGTCTAGTGGTTACTTCGTGTTTTCATGGGAAATCTACACATCATGTATAATGTAGTGTATGAACTTGGGTGTGTTTATATATGGATATGTATGTTTAAATTAATACTTTATGGCATCACACTAGTTAGCTACAAGCTACTAAGGACTGTGACCTCTTGGCGTCACCTAGGAAACACAGGATTCAAGATTCTTTATTTTTGCCATGTGTCACAAAAAAATAATAATCTTGAAAAGTCACTTCTAAGTATTTTCTTACTACGGTGGGCCGATCGGCTTGTATGCAATGTGTTTTTATCGTTGTATCTGGACCTTGAGTGAAATAAAGATGAATGTAATCGATTTACTTGTCTAACAACAAATGGCTAAACGTTACACAATTGTACACTCGCGCCAATGGGATTGTTTATGATCCTGTAATAGTGGATAACATTATTTATGAATGTCCTCAATAACTTCATTGCCCCAAAACAATATATCTGCTCCATACTCTTAATTGAATATACTAATTGTTTTGTGTCCTTTTCCTTGCTTTTCTCTTCTCAAGTTTGGACCTGGGTAGTGAGTGAGGGCTGTCACCAGCTCCCGAAGACCCTACTGTGGACACCTGTTTGTAGGCAGCCATGTTTCTGTACAACATCACGTTGCAGCGTGCCACAGGCATATCCCATGCCATCCATGGGAACTTCTCAGGTATGGTGTTAAGGCCGCTGCTGGACTGTAATGGACTGCCTTTTATATAGCGCTTTACAAGTCATGCTTCACATTTACCCATTCATACACACATTCAACCACCAACGGCAGAGTCAACCGCGCAAGGCGTCGGGAGCGCGTTAAGGTGACTCTACGTAACGTGAGAACACCTTAATCTAAATGTTTATTTTAATATTATTTGCAGCCCTAAAGGCAGTATGCACTGCCAGTCTTGAGTGTTTAGAGTGCTGATGAAGTGATGAGTTTCTCATGTCTCTTCTCTGACTTCCACTTGGAGATAAGAACGAATTCTCTCTGATCACAGCTTCATTCTGCTTCATGCGTCACATTTACCCATTCATACACACATTCAACCACCAACGGCACAGTCAACCGTGCAAGGAGTCAGGAGCACGTTAAGGTGTCTTGCTCAAGGACACAACAGTTTTTTTTTTCTAGGAGCAGCCGGGGGATCGAACCAGCAACCTTTCGGTAGTGAGGCGACCTCTACCTCTAGTCTACCTCCTGAGCTACTGCCGCCGGCTGTGGCTGTTATGATAGCTTACTTTAGCCTGAGTTGCATACATTCTGAAGTAGCAATTTACAATACGCCTTTTTATGATTTAAAGCACAGCCTGCTCTTTACACATAACATGTTATGTTTATGGCATGTTTATTAGAGATGAGCCTGTCACTGGTATATTGGTAGACAGTTAGTGTTCACTACTACTGCCCTTCCAAAGAGAGAGCATTTGTAACATATCAGTAATGCCACTTTGAACACTGGTCGAATATAGACTCTGAGGCAAACTACTTGTATATTAAGGCTGGGTGCATCT
Organism: Muraenolepis orangiensis; assembly: GCA_027704905.1. Classification (NCBI taxonomy): domain Eukaryota; kingdom Metazoa; phylum Chordata; class Actinopteri; order Gadiformes; family Muraenolepididae; genus Muraenolepis; species Muraenolepis orangiensis. The sequence goes on from CM051010.1 coordinate 25,203,980, forward strand.
GACAAACATACTGAACACAAAGGCTATTAATAAGTAGCCATGTGAAACATAAGCCAACACTTAATTACTACCGGGAGGTGTTGGAGCAGCAAAATACACTTTTGAAGTAGCAAACCCTTGCTCTTGAGTCAAACTGTTGCACTTTGGTATCTTGTTGTTTTATGGACACTTTTAGATGAAGCAGTTGTGGTTACACATCTATTCATTTGTATGCCTTGATTGAATACATGCTAATGCAGTTAATGACTGATTGGGACGTCCTTTGTTCACTTACAGGCACCAAAATGCAGGAGATTGTGGTTTCTCGGGGGAAGATTCTGGAACTGCTTCGGCCGGACGCCAACACGGGGAAAGTCCACACGCTACTGACGATGGAGGTGTTCGGGATCGTGAGGTCCTTGATGGCGTTCAGACTCACCGGAGGAACCAAAGGTAATTCACACTGGCATGAGACGATTATGGAGATGTTTATTTGTGTCTGGTGTTGTCATCAAATTGAAGGCATCACGTGACTGACTCTACGTAACGTGTGATAACCAATAATCTAAATGATTATTTTAATATTATTTGCAGCCTTAAAGGCAGTATGCACTGCCAGTCTGAGTGTTAAGAGTGCTGATGAAGTGATGAGTTTCTCATGTCTCTTCTCTGACTTCCACTTGGAGATAAGAACGAATTCTCTCTGATCACAGCTTCATTCTGGCATTCATGTGTGCCTGGACGTGTGTATGGATACTGTGTGAATACTCTATCATCTTGTCGAAGGCAGTTATCCGTACCTCCAAGTCTCATGAATGCATCACCTTGTAAATCTTTGTTCTTTGAAACTTATCACACATGGTATTTCTCTTCATATTTACTTGTGGTCCCCTTTTGTACATACATTTAGACAGTAATCGCAATGACGCACAGAAAGCCCTTTTTTAAAACGTGTGTGTGTGTGTTTCAGACTACATTGTGGTGGGCAGTGACAGTGGTCGGATCGTCATCATAGAGTACCATCCCTCCAAGAACATGTTTGAGAAGATCCACCAAGAGACGTTTGGCAAGAGCGGCTGCAGACGCATTGTCCCCGGTCAGTTCCTGGCTGTGGACCCCAAAGGCAGAGCTGTCATGATTGGTAAGACACAGGCTTACTTTTATTCCCTACAGTCCCCATGAGTTATGAGAAAGGTTTTTCGACGAGGGTGAAATGTGGATGCAGCTAATTGCAAGAGGGCGCTGTACCTCCTGGGCATTATGCTACACTCGCACTACACGAAACACACTCAAACCCAAGTAACAAGGTTTAAGTCAGTTTCACCACAAACCGAATCCATCTTGTCGTTACAGCAACCTTGTTAATCGCTGGTGGTAATGGAGTACCAAGTGTTAATCGTATCATTCCATTCCCGCCCCCCCTGTCTTCCCTCAGGTGCGATTGAGAAACAGAAGCTGGTGTACATTCTGAACAGAGACGCGGCAGCCAGGCTGACCATCTCCTCCCCCCTGGAGGCCCACAAGGCCAACACTCTGGTGTACCACGTGGTGGGGGTGGACGTGGGCTTTGAGAACCCCATGTTCGCCTGCCTGGAGATGGACTATGAGGTAAGGCGACCAGTGCTGAAATCATGGCTTTACATGTATCTTCATGTATTATTTGTTTTGTAGTGTTTGCTAAATGAAATGTATATCTGTTTTTGTGTGTGAGGCATGTCATCGTCCGCAAATTGAAGTCCTCTTCAAAATTATTATTTGCTGAATATTAGAATCCCTATTGCCATTCGTAGCATTCTGAGTGCTGATGAAGTGATGCGTTTCTCATGTCTCTTCTCTGACTCCTACTTGGAGAAAAGAACGAATTCTCTCTGATCACAGCTTCATTCTGGCATTCATGTCTGCCTGGATGTGAAGACCTTTGGTCAGGGTGTCTTTTCAAACATTGTTGGTCTCGATCAGACATTGTAATATAAGTTGTTATTGTCTTGTAAGAGCTTGGGGAACAACCTTTTCATGTATGACAGAGGAACAAAGCGCGTTCACTCCTATAGTACATTTTGTGTTTTTGTTTATTTTGTTAAACCTTGTCTTAATGACATATCCAGTTATTTTTAGTTGATCCATTAGTTTTCTTTGTTGGCATCCAAGAAGCTTGACGCAGCGGTCATCTTGGTGGCCCTTTGCCTCTTGTTCTGAGACCATATTTCAAGTCTGAGATAACGTTCCCAATTGCTTTTATTAATCATCATCCCATGATCCTCCTAATTTGTGATTTTTCTGGTTTCCATTATTTTAGGAAGCTGACAACGACCCTACCGGCGAGGCAGCAGCCAATACCCAACAGACGCTGACCTTTTATGAACTGGACCTTGGGCTGAACCACGTGGTCCGCAAGTACAGTGAAGCCCTGGAGGAGCACGGGAACTTCCTCATCACGGGTAAGCAGGTGTTTTCATTTGTCGGACCCAAATGATTATTTAAATATTAGCAGCCGCCCTAAAGGCAGGATTTACTGACAGTTGGAGTGAGTGCTGATGAAGTGATGAGTTTCTCATGTCTCTTCTCTGACTTCCACATGGAGAAAGAACCATTCATCTCTGATCACAGCTTTGTTTAAAGTTATTTCTGACTTTGCGATTGAAGACCTCCAAAAAACTGGTACAGTCTATAATAAAAAAGGTTACACAACATTACACATTATTCACATTAACATCATGCAAATCATGATAGCGGAACGGTCACTTATGGTCCCCATTGCACTCCTAAACCATCCCTGGAAGGAGGGATCCCCCACTCCATCTCAAGGTTTCATCCTACATCATTAAGGTAGTTTTTTGGGCCCTTTTGGGGTCTAGGGTTTGGGGGCATAAATATGTAGCCTGTGAAGCCCTTTAAAACTATATTTACAAATACAATTGGCTTGACTTGACTCATATTTTTGGCTTTGTTCCAAGTGACATCAAATGTCAGAAAAGTATATGATGGGTTTCATGTGTTCTGGATGTGCAGACCTTTGTCACGGCGCTTTTCAAACATTGCTGGTCTAGTTTATACATTATAATATTAAGAGTAATGTTGTTAGACATGGTTCTCTGCTACGTTTTTCAGACTTAGTTTTAACTTACCCTAGGCTGAAGGAACCCTGTTAGATGCACACAGGATGCATGCATTCAGTTTAATATAATCACGTCAAAAAAATCGGACTATTTTGTTGCGCTCTGGCAGCAGTTACCTTGACCCCCAAGGACATCCCTGAACCAATCTAATGTGCTTCCTGAAGCCGAGAGGCCATTGTAATCAGCAGTAACCGATAGTCTAATGTTCTGTTTTTTGGTACACATTTGTGAATAAATGTGATCCGTCTTAACAAGCAGTTGAGAAAAGACTTGTGGCTTGAATTAGTTTCTGTGAATATTATTAACCGCCTGAAACCCTAACGCGGAAGAGGTTTTGCTTTGAGAAGGAACGGCAAACTGCCTCTGTGCCGTAGTTGTTTAACTTGTACTCTTTAACATCTTTGTCCAGTGCCCGGTGGTGCGGATGGCCCCAGTGGCGTTCTCATCTGCTCCGAAAACTACATCACCTACAAGAACTTTGGTGACCAGCCAGACATCCGCTGTCCCATCCCAAGACGGAGGGTAAGACCAGCATGTCATGGCCTCCTCGGTCAAGTGTTTGGACAATGAGGGGACGCAACTAGTGCAAAAACCATGGAGTCACAAGTTTCTTCTTTTATATAAGATGTAGTGCATACAATGTCAAATTGTGCTTTGTTTGTGTCCGACGTCATCAAATTGAAGGCATCGTGTCTGACTATGTGACGTATGATAACCACTTAACCAATCTAAATGATTATTTTAATATTAATTGCAGCCCTAAAGGCAGAGTGTTAAGAGTGCTGATGAAGTGATGAGTTTCTCATGTCTCTTCTCTGACTTCCACTTGGAGATAAGAACGAATTCTCTCTGATCACAGCTACATTGTGGCATTCATGTGTGCCTGGACGTGTGCACAGATACTCTGTGAATACCGAAAACTTAGAACATTCCTAATCTCTTCTTTTGTCTCTGCAGAATGACCTGGATGACCCGGAGCGTGGCATGATATTCGTGTGCTCTGCCACCCACAAGACAAAGTCAATGTTCTTCTTCTTGGCCCAGACGGAGCAGGGGGACATCTTTAAGGTTACCCTGGAGACTGACGAAGAGATGGTGAGCAAACATGACCAAGGAGAGAGAGAGAGAGAGAGAGAGAGAGAGAGAGGAGTGGGCGGAAGTGAGAGGAGTGGAGAGGGCTTGATCTCCAGTCTAAACAAGCAGTAAAAATACTCCCGTCTGCTACAAGTTGACATCTGGAAGTTGAAAGGTTTCAAAATGGATGCATAAAGAGCAGGTCAGCAGTGGTCAAACCGCAATGTCTGAACTTTTAAAGTCACAACATCCATCTTCCAAAGTTACTACACTGGAGTTCACAACAACCCTAACAAAGCTACACCGTCTTGTCAGTCAGCCATTGAAGTTGCATTGTTAGAAACCATGGATTCACAACAGTTTCTTCTTTTATATAATATGCAGTGCATACAATGTCAATTTTTGTGTCTGCCGTTTTATCAAATTGAAGGCATCACGTCTGACTATGTTACGTTTGATAACCACCCAACCAATCCAAATGATTATTTTTATATTATTTGCAGCCCTAACGCAGTATCGATGCCAGTCTTAGAGTTAAGAGTGCTGATGAAGTGATGAGTTTCTCATGTCTCTTCTCTGACTTCCACTTGGAGATAAGAACGAATTCTCTCTGATCACAGCTTCATTCTGGCATTCATGTGTGCACGGATACAATGTGTCGTCATCTCTGTCATCTGGTGGAAGGCGGTTATCCATTCCTCCAAGTCTCATGAACGCATCACCTTGTAAATTGAATTTGCCCGCCTGCACAGGAGTTCAAATTTGGCAGCCGCTTAAAATCCACCTAATGTGGATGTTTCACGTTTCATCACAGTTTACAGTTTACACATTTAAATTTGTTTTTCTAGGTCACTGAAATCAGGATGAAGTACTTTGACACCATCCCCGTGGCAACAGCCATGTGTGTCCTCAAAACTGGCTTCCTGTTTGTGTCTTCTGAGTTTGGTAACCAGTAAGTCCTGTTTCCTTTTATTTTTATTACCTCCACCTTCAAGGTAGCCCAGCGGTTATGGTATCGTTTGTTTGTCTGCCTGTTTGTTACCAAGATAACTAAGTTATGTACAGCATTTGGCAACTTGGTGGTTTGATTACTTATGGACCAAGGAACAGATTCATTTTTGGCACAGATCCAAATTTGGATCATAGGATTCTTTAGCATTGGGAGATGGGGCAAAAAATCACATTGTGTAATATTTCACAAAATGACTAATATATTTGCATACAACTGAGGGTTTAGGTGGAATTCCACTTGCGTAAATAAATTGCGTTGGAGTGCTGATGAAGTGATGAGTTTCTCATGTCTCTTCTCTGACTTCCACTTGGAGAAAGAACCATTTCTCTCTGATCACAGCTTAATTAAATAAATAAAAAGTCATTTTTAATAATAGTTTTTTTCTGACTTTGCTATTTTAGACCTCCAAAAAACTGATACTGTCTATAAAAAATAAAAAAAGTATTAACTGAATGATACTCAGATTAACATCATGCAAATCAGGATAGCGGCGATTTTGGGGTCTAGGGTTTGGGGTGTGTCATAAATATTTAGCCTTTTTAACTTATTAAGGGCTTTACAAATACAATTAGCTTGACTTAACTAACGACACTCATATTTTTGGTCTTTGGAGACCAAAGACCTTGGAGTTTGGTAACCAGTAAGTCCTGTTTCCTCTTATTTTTATTACCTCCGCCATCGAAGATTTGCGGTTATGGTTTCGCCACAGTTTGTTTTGTCTGCCTTTTTTATTTTTATTTTTTTATAGCAAGATAACGTATTATGCACATAATTTAACAACTTTGTGGTTAGATTACTTATAGACCAAAGAACAGTTGATTAGTTTTTGGGGCAGATCGGAATTTGTATCCAGTGATTTCTTTTAAGGATTCTTTAGCATTGGGAGATGGGGCAAAAAATCACATTGTGTAATATTTCACAAAGTTACTAATATATTGGCATACAACTATATGAGGGCTTAGGTGGAATTCCACTTATATGGGAACATGAAATCGGACCCCCGTAATCCAGGATTTGGATCTGTAGGAAAAGTAAGGGTAAATGATTAATCGCATTGACCAAGTGAAACGGTGAAGAGCTGTTGCTTTAGAGGGATTGTTTAGCCTCAGAAATATTAGGGAAAAGGGGAGTTTCTGAGGGCCCTGTAGTTAATTTATTCATCACTTTTATTTACCCCGCAACAATGTGTTTTTGACAAGTCTGGGGAAATGAGGCTAAATCTCTAACTGATATTATCTCCATTCTATTCAATGTTGTATCGATACATGGAGACTTCATAAAGCATGTCTAAGGTCTTGGCTTTTTTTTTTATACCCTGTTCCAGTTACCTGTACCAGATCGCTCACCTGGGCGATGACGATGACGAGCCAGAGTTCTCCTCCGCCATGCCGCTCGAGGAAGGAGACACCTTCTTCTTCCAGCCCCGCCCCCTCAAGAACCTTGTGCTGGTGGATGAGCAGGAGAACCTGTCTCCCATCATGTCCTGCCAGGTGTGGTGGACTTTCTTGTGCCCTTGAGCTTAGCCACCTACTTGGTGTCAATATACTCACTTTTATTCCTCCTACAAGTTCTTCCTTTTTTTTTTTTTTTTTTTTGTCGGACCATTGTCAGCTAATTGAATACATCGCTTCGGACTCCTGTTACTCGTGATGACCGCTATCTGAATGATAAATTCAAAAGCAAAACAAATTATATTTGTAGTCTTTAGTGTTAAGAGTGCTGATGAAGTGATGAGTTTGTCATGTCTCTTCTCTGACTTCCACTTGGAGATAAGAACCAATTCTCTCTGATCACAGCTTCTGGCTTTCATGTGTGCCTGTATGATGACACTTCTGCGGGTGTCTTTTAAAATTTTGCCGGTCCGGTTAAGACATTGATGTTAGAGTTATGCAATAGACATGTTGTTTTTTAGTTGTTCCCTGCTTCCTGGTTAATAAAGTTGTGATTTTCTTCTTCTTCTTCTTGTAGATTGCCGATTTGGCCAACGAGGACACTCCCCAGCTGTATGTGGCCTGTGGAAGAGGTCCCAAGTCTACATTGAGAGTCCTCAGACACGGACTCGAGGTACACACACACACTCTGTGTGAGCACATCCTAACCCGCACTCGTTGGCTGCTGAAGTGATGATTTTCCATGTCTCTTCTCTGACCATAAACTGAGGACTATTTATTTTATAATCTGACACCTGCAGCGTTTAATTGTGCACCGCAAAATGTTATACAATGTGTTCACTTATGCTGATTTGATCTCCCTTTTGTTCTCTTTGGCTTTCCTCTTCCTCCTTTTTCTTCCTTCTCAGGTGTCAGAAATGGCCGTGTCAGAGTTGCCCGGAAACCCCAATGCCGTGTGGACGGTACGCAGACACGTAGAAGGTAACGGGTCTTTTATAAGCACTAAGGGTAGAAACAAATGTAGCCCGGCACTAAGGAAACGCTTCAGGCATATCATTTCATATGTTCTTGTTTATACAGGTTGTTTTCATGCAGATTGTCCCATTGCATGCATAGTGCAAAACACATCTGACCAATGAGATGATCATCTCAATGGTTTTGCGTGTGTGTATATATAAATATTTATTTCCTCCCGCAAATATTAAAGATAAAGGTTGCTAAATGTTAATGGCCAACAAAGCTTGCCCAGTTGTTATTTACTCTGGAGTTCTGCCTCACTACCATATATTCCCACTAGGGGGAGGTGTTTCATTGTGAATGAACGGTAATCTTACTTCAACCTGCGCCTATGTAACATCAGCCATCATCTTTGCTAAATTAATGTAATGCCAGGAAATCTTTAATTGAGCGGACACTTTTGTCTAAAGCGACTTACAATCAGGTCATTCATCAGGTATGCAAGATGACTACTAGTCACCAGAAGTAATAAGTGCATTTCCTTCCTCACAAGCCTCCAAGAGTAGAACCAGTGCTCGGGTACGATAAGTGTGCTCCCTAGATTTTACACAATAAGTACATCAAACTGTGGCAATGACACATAGAAAAGCCAATACACACACGCTAATAAACAAGGGCTGGCAAACCAGAAATTGAACAAGACGCAGGTGCTAAGAGTAAAGGTCAGGGTAGTGCTTCCTGGAGAGGTGGGTTTTTAGCCTGCAGCGTTATAGATCGGCAGCAGGGGCCCTTAAGTTTAAGTAAACCTTTGGAAACTGACGGCTTGTCAGTTAACTAAAAACGGTTCTCTAGCTGCCAAGACTCCAGTCCAGATGTGGAGATCTGAAACATGGCTGGAAGAAGCAAGTGCCTTGTAGGTTAGGAAAGGCTCTGCTTTTATCCACTGCTTAAGCTGCCTGCCTTCTGAATTCAAGTTGAGTCTGTTGACCTCCTGCTTTCTCCTCTCTCACGTTCCGCCCACCAGACGAGTTTGACGCCTACATCATCGTGTCCTTCGTCAACGCCACCCTGGTTCTGTCCATCGGTGAGACTGTGGAGGAAGTGACTGACTCTGGGTTCCTGGGGACCACGCCCACACTGTCCTGCTCGCTGCTGGGTGAAGATGCCCTGGTGCAGGTGAGTGACGCACAGCTGGAGCATTTACAACAACTCTGCTGGGAGAAAGCAGCTCGATGTGGCGTAAAGGGTTGGGTGGAGATCAAGATACTTTATGCCGACTGGTACTTTTACGGGAAAAGGGAAATGTGTCTTCTGTTAATGTTGTCCCACATTACTTTAAGTGACAATGTAGAGTCAGTCTACCAGTTGCTACAGTCCACTGGGTAGACTGGTAGACTGATCTATCCATCATAGGTCTGGATTGACACTCCCACTGTGTGATGCCACCAAGTAACAAACAATTTGAGTCACGTGACAAGTTTAAAACGCCTGTATAACCGTTAAGCTACTAAGTCCCAAGTTAAATCTCCTGCCTGCTCTCTGCCCAGGTCTACCCTGACGGCATCCGCCACATCAGGGCGGACAAGCGTGTGAACGAGTGGAAGACCCCCGGAAAGAAGACCATCGTCCGCTGTGCCGTGAACCAGCGGCAGGTGGTGATCGCCCTCACGGGCGGAGAGTTGGTCTACTTTGAGATGGACCCGGTAAGATGAAATGAGACTTTATTAGCACTCCCTTAATCCCAGAGATGGGAACGTTTGGACACGGGGCAAATGCTTAGTTTACACCCAAAGTACCTGGAACTTTTAGTCCCAGGAACTACTGAGACTAGTGAAAACTAAATAATCCGTGGTTAAACTTGGTCAGGTTTTACACAACACACCACACCACACACACACACACACACACACACCACTTTAATATAGGCCCTTTTGAACTTGTAACCTTCAGTTGCTGTAAAGGTTCCTAGTCCACAGTTCCTGCGGTGGAGGGGCGGCTAAAGTGGACCCAGCGCCAAACTGAGTTGAAGTTGATCTAGCTGACTAACTTTAAAATGTGTAAACAGGTGAAATTATTTTGGACAATGAAGCTCTGTGCTGCCGTTGTTAATGTTTGTCTTATGTCTCTCTTTCTCTCTCTCCGTCTGTCTGTGTTGGCTCCGTAGTCCGGCCAGCTCAACGAGTACACAGAGCGCAAGGAGATGTCTGCCGACGTGGTGTGCATGAGCCTGGCCAACGTGCCGCCGGGCGAGCAGCGCACGCGCTTCCTGGCTGTGGGACTGGTGGACAACACGGTCCGCATCATCTCCCTGGACCCCCTGGTATGTAGCACAGAGTTCCAAGTCACATGTTTACCTCGTTCAGGACAGAATATGTCAATATGCTCTGTCGGACCATTGTCAGCAAATTGAATACATCGCTTTGGACTCTTGTGACTCGTGATGACTACTATCTAGTTCAAAAGCAAAACAAATTATATTTGTAGTCTTTAGTGTTAAGAGTGCTGATGAAGTGATGAGTTTTTCATGTCTCTTCTCTGACTTCCACTTGGAGATAAGAACGAATTCTCTCTGATCACAGCTTCATTCTGGCTTTCATGTGTGCCAGGATGTTTACACTTCTGCCAGTGTGTCTTTTCAAATCTCACTGGTCCGGTCAAGACATTGATGTTAGAGAAATGCAATAGACATTTTTATAGCTATATTTCATCTGTTTACCTTGTTCAGGACAGAACGTTATCAGTTATTTGCTCAAAAATGTCTTATTTGGTAGTGATTGGCCCTGTTACCTTTTCATAAGCTTGTTTCCCCAAAGCTGACATCTACATAATGGTGAATGGACTGCATTTATATAGCGTTTTTACCCAAAGAGCTTTACAATTATTCACCCGTTCATACACACATTAATACACAGCAGCGGTGTCAGCCATGCAAGACGACAGCCAGCTGGTCAGGAGCAGTTAGGGTGTCTTACTCGGGGACACCTCGACACTAGGCTAGCAGGAGGAGCCGTGTTATCGAACCAGCCACCTTCCGGGTGGCCAGACACTCTACCTCCCAAACTACTGCCGTGGGTCTGACTTTGATTTTCTCTGCTTAAAAAGCCACATTCTTCTCTGAAACCAAAAATGGGGAGAACCAATCACCACAACATGGCAGCGTAGCCGGCAGTCCACCGCCTCTGTCGTTTTTACGATCGTTTTTACATTTTTGTAATATGACATCATACATCATGTGGCTCGGAGATGGTCTGGAGTAAAGGCAAAGCTGAATCCTGTTTGCGTGTTATCTGAAGGGATAACTCACCAGATCTCACCCCTTCTCGTTCCAGGACTGTCTGCAGCCGCTGAGTATGCAGGCCCTGCCGGCCCAGCCCGAGTCTCTATGTATCGTGGAGATGGGAGGGGTGGAGAAACAAGACGAGCTGGGAGAGAAGGGCACCATAGGATTCCTCTACCTGAACATCGGACTGCAGGTAGGGAGGCCACACTTGAAGGCTTGCTTTGATCTCTCTTCTCTCATGCAAGTTCATGTTTTATGTTTTTGACATATTGCTTTAACCAGCTTTGTTAAACTTGGATAAATACATGACATGTTTTTGATGAATGTGTGTTTCTCCCCCGGTAGAACGGTGTGCTCCTCAGAACGGTTCTGGACCCGGTGACTGGTGACCTCTCGGACACCAGGACCCGTTACCTGGGCTCCCGACCCGTCAAGCTCTTCAGAGTCCGCATGCAGGGACAGGAAGCTGTACGTTTTTTATATTTGATATATTCTGCTCTCTCCCGTCCCCCTCACTCACTCACAGACAGAGCAACTCTTGCTCTGTCTCAGTCTCTCTGACGATTATTTCAATTTGATAATTTCTACTAGTTTATAATCACTGGTGAACAAGGTGGCGAATGCTACACTTTAACCACCTCACACTCTTCATAAAGCGCTTGACAGGTGGTTCCTCCACTTTTGTTTTCATAAGCTCAAACAGTCCCTGAGTGCCTGCTGCCCTCCTCCCCCTCTCCTGGTCGGTGGTTGTTCCCCACATGCCAGTCATTCTTCTGGTGGTCTCCCACCGCAGTGCCCCTGTCTGGCAGCAGCGTGTGGGACTCTCCCTTCACCCTGTGCCCTCTGTTTCTTAACTGCCACAAACACAAAAAAGGAGTTAAATGACACACACACACACACACACACACACACACACACACACACACACACACACACACACACACACACACACACACACACACACACACACACACACACACACACACACACACACAGCATTGCTTCACTGCCATTAAAGCACTCACTCTTTTGCGCTTGTTCTCTCACTCTCTGTCTCTCAGGTGCTGGCCATGTCTAGTCGCTCCTGGCTGAGCTACTGCTACCAGTCACGGTTTCACCTGACCCCGCTGTCATATGAGACTCTGGAGTACGCGTCCGGCTTCGCCTCCGAGCAGTGCCCAGAAGGCATTGTGGCCATCTCTACCAACACACTGAGGTACACACAGAGCCTACTGAATTGAATACATCGCTTCGGACTCTTGTGACTCGTGATGACCACTATCTAAATGATAAGTTCAAAAGCAAAACAAATTAGATTTGTAGTGTTAGGAGTGCTGATGAAGTGATGAGTTTTTCATGTCTCTTCTCTGACTTCCACTTGGAGATAAGAACCAATTCTCTCTGATCACAGCTTCATTCTGGCTTTCATGTGTATGAACATGACCCACTACTACACATACTACCAAATATATTTTTATGCTATACATCCCAATGATGCCAGTTGCAAATCAACCACCGGCAATGCAATTGTCTGATTTGAAGTCAATGTTTTATGGTCCGTACTCCTTAACCCTCACTTAAATCACAAGCGTCTCACAGATTGAGTTTAACAGTCTTTGTTTTTCACCTGAAGGATCTTGGCGTTGGAGAAGCTGGGAGCGGTCTTCAACCAGGTGGCCTTTCCTCTGCAATGCACGCCAAGGAAGTTTGTGATCCACCCCGAGACAAACAACCTCATCCTGATTGAGACAGACCACAACGCGTACACAGAGGCCACAAAGGCACAGAGAAAACAGCAGATGGCAGAGGTACGTACGATGAAGACTCATGAGTTCAGTTGCGTAAAACCCCTTATTGAAATGAGAAACGTAGCTATTCCCACAACATGAACACTAACTAGAGGGCACTCAGTACAGCGCATACCTCCGCCTCACTAAATTGTCCCCTTGATCCGGATTCTGATCCGTGCCAATAATCAACTATTCCTTGACCTATAAGTAATCTAACCACCACGCGTTGTCCAATTCTGTAGATAACTTTTTGAGTCTTACTAGCAGACAGACAAACGGGTGCGAAATCATAACCTCCGGTCCATCTTCGACGGCAGAGTTAACAAAGAAATGTTAAGTTGTTTGGTTAGTAAACGACTGTTTTGTCGCCCGTCCTTGTAGGAGATGGTGGAGGCGGCCGGAGAAGACGAACGGGAACTCGCCGCCGAGATGGCGGCGGCGTTCCTCAACGAGAACCTGCCGGAAGCAATCTTCGGGGCTCCCAAAGCGGGAGGCGGTCAGTGGGCGTCGCTGGTGCGGCTGATCAACCCCATACAGGGCACCACGCTGGACCTGGTGCAGCTGGAGCAGAACGAAGCAGCGTTCAGGTGAGAGAGAGCCCAGCCCCACGCCGTTGGTTTAAAATGCCCACACCAAACCGCTTGGTGTGAGTATCCCAACTATTCCTATAATGTGTATAATGCATTTGGTTTTGGTGTATGAAAACTGAAAATGGCGTGTGGTGTAGTGTCGGCCTTATGGAAGCCGGGCCTTGCCTGTGGAAGGACGTGGTGAGCTGGTTTGTTCTTGTACCTCGACTGTGTTGTCCCTTACCCAGCTTCTCGTAACTCTTGTACGGAGCTCTTTATTGTAGCACAACTACTTACACATGTGAGTGGAGACTTTAGTAACTATCTTACTCTCACTGTGTGCATCGCACAGTCCTCCGCTGTTCAGATCGAGGAAAGCCTTTCCTTGTCTGACATTTTCTTCGCTGTTCTCTCTCCCCTCTTTCTCTCCAGTGTGACAGTGTGTCGTTTCGCCAGCGCTGGAGACGATTGGTATGTTCTGGTGGGCGTGGCCAGAGATATGATTCTCAACCCCAGGTCGGTGGCTGGGGGCTTCATTTACACCTACCGGCTCTCCACTGCAGGAGACAAGCTGGAGTTCATGCACAAGGTGGGTTCAGGCAACCATTTTTTGATCCCCACGGGTTCATTGTCGAATGATTCACTCACGCCCAGGACATTCGTGTCCTCATCCCTGTGGGCGAAGTGGTGCCTAGTGTTTAGCTTAGCACTTATTGAAATTTACATGGGAGTTATTTATTAAGCTTTCGACGCCAAACGGTATATGCTATGCACATACCTAGTTCTGAGGGCATGGTACCTTTTGAAGTTGGCTGGTCAATATTTAGATTTCAACCTAAATCGACCATTTTGTATTCAATCAGATACAAAATGGCACTCCCATAGAGCATGTGTAGCATGTGTACATTTTCAGATGAATCAATGTAATTTTCTCAGGAACAGTAGTTTAGCATTTATTTGAATTGATACTGTCATTTTGTAGTTTTGTCATGTTGGACCGCTGGTTATTTCGAACATGGGCGGGGGGGGGGGGGGGGGGGCTCAGTCTGTTGGGACTTAGCTTGGGAACCGAAGGGTCTCTGGTTCAAGTCTCCGAAACGGACCAAGTACACGCTGAGAACTGGTACTTGGAAAAAAGTTCCAACCTGGCCACTGCCAGGCGACTGGCACGCAAGGTGCCTGAGCAGCACCAGATCCCCTTCACTGCTCCCCGGGCGCTCAATATACAATAGCTGCCTGCTGCTCCTAATACTAGGATGGGTTAAATGCCAATTTCACCAATAAAGAGGATTAAAAATCCTCCAGATAGTTGGATTTAGAACATGACATGTTCCACTTCAATGGCCTCCTCTTTTAACCAGGACAAGGTTCACCGCAGCCGTTTACTTTGTAAAACAGACGATAAGCTCCTTTTTGTCTTTTTTGCGTTTACAAATGTAGTGTTCATCACACCATTCTACAAAACGGTCTCCCCCTGTTGGTTAAGCTAGGTGGTTGTCTCTGATGTATCCGCCTGCGGTTTAAACAGAATAAAACATACAAGGCCTATAACAGGGCCTTGGGACGCATCTGTGTTGGTAATGTGTAGCAGACAACGCTGCCAATAACTACTTTGTTTTATTGAATGAACTGATGACGCAAATCTATTGCATTAAGGAGAATCCAACTCTCATAGCGTAGGGCTCTCAATGAGATTAGCCCGTTGCATTGAGGGTTTTTTTTTTTTTTTTTTTAAATGAAGGAACCAAATTTCATAGAGGAGAGTCTCCTTTTAGTTGTAACTGTCACCACGACCACCCAGGGACTCAAATTGCACAATTTGAGTCCCTGGGGGGGTTGCGGTCTCGGACACCGGAACACGGTATCAAGTTAAGTCAACTCAATTTCATTTGAATAGTCTTTAGCGCAGCCTTTATCACAGTTGCAGTCTCAAAGGTCGTCACACGCCACATATTTAAGACCCGCTCCCCAAGGAAGAAACCTTGAGAAGGAACGCAGAGTGGGGGATCCCTCCTTCCATGGATGCTTAGTATTTCAATGGGTGGCAGAAATGCGTGTCTATGGTGCTGGCTGGAGGCTAAGCTGGTAGCCTTCAGGTTGGGGGGGGGGGTCCGGGCATCCAGTCATAATCACAGAAACTGAAATCATAATCATAATCACACTGAAATCAGATCACGATATGGGGGAGTGGTGGAAAAGGAACATGCAGATAACCTCTAGTCTAGTACCTATCTGCAGCAAGGGTAGGCAGTCCATCTCAATACAGAAGAGACACACACACACACACACACACACACACACACACACACACACACACACACACACACACACACACACACACACACACACACACACACACACACACACACACACACACACACACACACACACGCCACAAAAGTGGTCTCATTCATGCAGCCTCTTGACAGTGGGGCTTTTGCAGTTCACACGTTTCCTTAACTGAAGTTGATTGGGATGGGAAGTGAGTCCTGAGCAGCGGGGGCCGTACTGAACACGTGGTCACAGACGGGCGCCGTACTGAACACGTGGTCACAGACGGGCGCCGTACTGAACACGTGGTCACAGACGGGCGCCGTACTGAACACGTGGTCACAGACGGGCGCCGTACTGAACACGTGGTCACAGACGGGCGCCGTACTGAACACGTGGTCACAGACGGGCGCCGTACTGAACACGTGGTCACAGACGGGCGCCGTACTGAACACGTGGTCACAGACGGGCGCCGTACTGAACACGTGGTCACAGACGGGCGCCGTACTGAACACGTGGTCACAGACGGGCGCCGTACTGAACACGTGGTCACAGACGGGCGCCGTACTGAACACGTGGTCACAGACGGGCGCATGCCCCCGTCGACATACCTGCTGAGTTTATGTATACAGCCCTCTTAAAAGCTCCAGGGGCAGCACATTTCTGTCTGCCCACATCCCTCCATTATAGCACCAAGAGTGACGCCGTGTAATTACCGCTACCTAGCGCACTGCACATGTGGTCTTGTTGGTCAGCCAGACACAATCCATGCTGGCCAGAGAAGAAGCCATCAGCATTCAGGAACACGCATGCATACATACACATCTCACTTCTTCTGCCATAACCAGATGTTCATGGTCAATTTACTTTTTTTTTTCTTTTTTTTTTTAAATATAGTTTTGTATCTTTTGTCATGAGTCATGCTAAAGTTCAATGCAAACTCAATCAGTTGTAGGGGTGGTCTCTGGGGGAATGTACCTTTTGGTGTGGGGTTTATTGGAGAATACTTTAGATTTGCACACATTACATTGGGAGTTCTAACCTCGGTTCATGATGGAAATCTAATTTACTTAAATGTAATGTTTGGTGGGTGCTCCTAACTTTTTGAAGTTGGGAGCACCAGTGCCGCAAAGATAAAAACATTTAAATTGGGATGTTCCTGGCAACTGAATTCCTCGACTGTTGACCAGATGTGTTTTTTTTAACTTGTAAGTATTGAAATAAAGTCAGGAAAAGACACCTGACCTGAAGAGCGTTATTGATTTACTGTATATTTTGGCAGAAATGCTTTGAGGAAAGCAGAAGGGAAAGCGTTTAGCCGGCTACCGTTTCTCGGTCTGGCTTCTGCAAACGGGGATAGAACGGTGCTTTGGGACGCATATGTGTAGCAGACAACGCTGCCAATAAAGGTCTACTTTGATTTATGTCACCTTTCAGGCCTGTACAATGTCAATGAATAATCCTAGTTAAATATCTTTTTTGTGATGCCGTTTGATTGGCAGACTCCGGTGGAAGACGTGCCATTGGCCATTGCTCCCTTCCAGGGGCGTGTTCTGGTGGGCGTGGGTAAACTGCTCAGGATTTACGACCTCGGCAAGAAGAAGCTACTAAGGAAGTGTGAAAACAAGGTAAGTTCACTAGTTAACTTAAACTTAATTAACACACACTGAATTGACACGCACACCTGGCATTTACTGAATTGACACACTGCATTGACTCAATTGACACACACACCTTGCTTTGACTGAATTGATACACACACCTTGCATTGACTAAATTGACACACCTTGCATTGACTGAATTGACACACACACACACACCTTGCATTGACACACACACCTATACACCTACCTACTTGCTCCCCTTCCAGCACATTCCGAATCTGGTGACCAGCATCCACACCATCGGCCAGCGAGTGGTGGTGACGGATGTGCAGGAGAGCCTATTCTGGGTGCGCTACCGCCGCACCGAGAACCAGCTGATCGTGTTCGCCGACGACACACACCCCCGCTGGGTGACCACCGCCTGCCTGCTGGACTACGACACCATGGCCTCGGCAGACAAGTTCGGCAACATCAGCATCGTGAGTACCGTCATGGGTACCGTCAGCCGCTGCACTTATTTAATACGGTGGCCGTGTCCGAAATCCTCCCCTCGTTCCTTACTCCGGTGTGTCTCTCGTCTCCGTCTGTCTCCCTCTCTCACTTTCTGAATACAAGGACCACACTGGTGGCAGTAAGATCTGTCCAGTGGCCCCAACAAAAATAATTGGTGGTACTTCTGCCCCTTGACTTCCGTTGGTGTATTTTATCAGATTTATTTAAATCCGAAAATCACATTTTGCTCAAAAAGTTGGCCGTTTTTGTTTGATCAAATCGGACATCAATCTCTCCTCCACACCAACACCGTGGAGGACCTCCATTGGGTTGAGGGGGCCTAGGTTGGAGGCCTGGGAAGGTTTGAACACCTGGTTCACAACCTGGGGACATGAGACTAGGTGGGGGGGGGCTAGGGATTGGCCAACTGCAGGCCCTGGGCCTTCTGGGGATCTCTTTTAAAAGGGACCGGGCTGGGGCCTTTAAAGTAATTACATTTTTTAACGTTGACGGGTGGTGGGGGCTGTGTCTGGAACCTGTGCGTGATGTTTAATTGCTTTAGAGGATGGGGGGGGGGGGGCCAGCGTTTGTGTAATTGGGTCAGAGGAATTGAATTAGCTGTCCTTTACTTTCTAGCATTAAATTAGATACTGCATATTCCCAGGTTACATTAAAAAGCACTCTTTCAAAGTGTATTTTTGACCAAGTACTAATGGATTATCTGGATGCTTATATTGGTTAGAAATGGACCACTGGATTTCCTTAAACTTCACTGGAGTCCTAATCGGGGGTGGTGACCTTCTGTGGTATTCCTGCTCAATCAATATCATGTCCGTAGCTCCAGACGCATGCCAAGAAAGGAGCGTTTTTGACGGGGTAGAGGTTCATGTTGGTCTTGTTTTCTCTCTCAAGGTGCGTCTTCCCCCCAACACCAGCGACGACGTTGACGAGGACCCTACAGGAAACAAAGCTCTGTGGGACCGAGGCCTTCTCAACGGAGCCTCTCAGAAGGTACCACCATCCTCCTCCTCTCCCCCCCCCCCCCCCCTCCCTCCCTCCCCAACATCTCCCTTGGAGATGGGCCTGAAGTTCCCGGGATGATTTGAGTGTTCTGCCCCAAAAACAACTCTTGTATGAGCCCAGTAAACCGGCGAACGGTTCCGTTGACGCATGCATGTGTGCTCAGCAGAGGAGGTGGTGTCTTTTTGTAAACGTCACATTCCTACACATTAAGCAATATCCCCCAACACTAATGTTTAATAAATTTACAGGTTTAGTTTTCTTCCTCTACTCCCTCGGGCCGCCTGCATAAGTGTCCAATTCCTCCGTGATGACCCGTAGCCCCCCCCCCCCCCTACTGTGCCAAGACCTTTTAGCGACCTTTGCCATTTCTTCAGGGTCATAATGGATCTTCCAACGTGATGACTCAAAGCATTTGTCCCTTTCCTCCTCCTCCTCCAGGCCGAGGTCATAATGAACTACCACATCGGGGAGACTGTGCTGTCCCTGCAGAAGACCACTTTGATCCCAGGGGGGTCCGAGTCGCTCGTCTACACCACGCTGTCTGGGGGCATCGGCATTCTGGTGCCCTTCACCTCACATGAGGTGACCACCCCGCCTTTTCTGTTGACACACATGTCGGTTTTTCTTGTGTTCTGACTGGTAAACTGCAAGCCCCTCTAGGGATAAATAAAGCTGTCTGAACTGAACCCTTCCTTCTTTTTTTGTTTCCCCCCCCCCAGGACCACGACTTCTTCCAGCATCTGGAGATGCACATGCGCTCAGAGTTCCCGCCGCTGTGTGGCCGAGACCATCTCAGCTTCAGGTCCTACTACTTCCCAGTGAAGGTTGGTATTGGATAGCCGTCTTGTCTTTTTGTCCGTGTTCTGCAAAAAAACAAACAGGCGACACTCAGGTGTACTCGTGACGGCGCACACGTCCTCTGGGATGCGGTGCAAGCGACGGCTCAAGCTGTAGACGCCCGTTCGGACACTTCATTCATTTAGAACCACGGAGGTCAGACTGTCGGCTGCCCCGTCTCCCGCCGAGGGGTCACGAGCTCCTCTTTCATGTCTCGTTGCTTTTCTTTAACTGCTGTGAAATGGGTCCTCCAATTAATGTCCTCATTAAATGTACATGTGCACCCTAGTGACGTGTAGCAGCATCATAAATACAGTACAGTGCAGTCACAAGCCGTGAACCCTTTTTCATTTGTCCTCCTCCCCAGAATGTGATTGACGGTGACCTGTGTGAGCAGTTCAACAGCATGGACCCCCACAAGCAGAAGAGCGTGGCGGAGGAGCTCGACCGGACGCCACCGGAGGTTTCAAAGAAGCTGGAGGACATACGCACCCGCTATGCCTTCTGATCCCTGACGGAGACGAGGCTCCACACACACACACATGGACGCAGAGAGGCAGGGGAAAACAACCTCTTGCGCTTTTACAATTTATACCGAGGACATTTTATGTGACTTTTTAGGTGGCCTAAAATCGAGCCGTTTTTTGGGTTCACCTCCAGCGAACAGACAGCATCTTCTCGGGGGTCGGGGGGTGGGGGGGGCTTCTGCTGGTACTGGGTGGATTTCTTCACAGGACTTTTGTTATTTAAAAAAAAAACAAAAAAAAAAAACACCCGCCTGCCTTCATCCACGTCATTCCGGATCAAATCAGAGAGAATTTGTTTTCCTATATATTTTTTTCTTTGTAATTTGTGTATGTCAAAGTGGTGGATAAAACACATACACATGTTTGGTGATTTATTTTAGGACAGGCTTTGAAAACCTGATCAAAACCAGTGGCCATGTCAGTGATAGGAAGTCCAAGCTCAATAGAAACCTCTGTAGCCCCCCCCCTCCCACGGTCATACGCTTACTGACTTAAACCGGTTCCAGGCTTGTTTGACATGAAATATGTGCGTTGGTGTTTCTAATTACTGTTATCCAGTATGACGATGTCTGTCGGCTCTTAATAAAAAGCTGTGTTTTTAATCTGTGGGGTTGGTGTCAGCAAGAAAAGGATGCCTTGCCCCTAATCCCGGGCGCGGCTTTTAGTTTGAGTCCCATCTCCATGGATCAGACTAAACAAGTGTGGGTTAAAGCGTTCTGACGGGACAGCAGCCGCTGTATTTAGGTTGGCCCTGTGAAATCCCCAACCTCGACCACAGATATTCAGAGATAATTTCCCCCCACACTGAGGGGGTGTTGGTGTCGACAATACTCAGACGTTGTTGTACACGGTAGTCATTGGCTTGAGGTTTTTGTGGATACGGAGGGGGGAAGGGAAAGGGAGGGGGGGTTGTAAATAAAGTTGTGTTTTTTTTTACTTTTAATTGTGTTCCCGTGTACTTTTTGTCACCGTGTGAGTAACATCTGTGGTGTGTGTGCGATGATGGGGGCGTTTTTAATGGGCCTTCACCAACAGGTGAAGCGTTCTCACTGGAGTTGCATGCGAGGGCAAACGGGATGAGTTGGGCCCGCTGTGTTTTGTACAGGAAGTTGCCGTGTCAGGATGCTAACCAGTGGCGGTGGATAAAGTTAAGGTACAAAGAGTGCTTGCTTTGAAAAAATACTAATTGTTGCCACATATTGTTGCATTTACAATAACCTAATGACAAACGTATAGTTGCTGAACCTGTAGAATAGAAAGCTTGAAAATGCCACATAGCCTATAGAAATACAGAAACTGAATCGACAAAAGAACGGCCATTGTCATTTTTAAGTAACCAGTACTGGGAACCTTCATAGACATGTAGTGGAGTCGATAGTACATTTGTCTTTTCAAATGAAGAAAAAATGAATACACAAGTAAAGTACAGATACTCAAATGTACTTCGACTGTCCACCGCTGCATACCCAGTGTCTTATGCTTATTTGAATTGATGTGAACCATTGAGTATCAGTACAGGGTTCAGAGGTCAGCGCAAGTTTACTCCATTGTCCTCTGAAGAACAATTTCACATTTATTATATTGCGTTTACATTGGCGATCGTGAAAAAGTGAAGACATTCACCTTTTTGTCTGTTCTCACGCTTCAAAATGTTCCTCCTGTGGTTTAATTATTTTTGAGTCATCGTGGGAAGCTGGCCTTGGAGTCTTTTTTTTGTGGTTGTGGAAGTTAGCTTGCCAGGTCTCTCAATGCATCTCTTCCATACAGGCTCAATTGAATTAGGTCTGGTCTGGTGACTTGACAAGACCACTGGTGCACACACGTTGAATGAAGAGTTCCTACACAGAGATTTAGCTGCTGGATGTCTTTTTATTGATGATTCAGAGTGTAAGACAGTTTGTGCCTGAAGATTAGAACGTTTTCGTCAGCCATCGGTCCTGCCCCTCTGACTGACTGCTGTCAACTCTCAACTGCATGCACAATGTAAATCATAAATCAACACATTTAAACCTTATAGCGGCCAACTGTGTGGCACCTTAGTCAGAACACAAACTCTAAACCCTGAACACTGCTGCTTCCTCTGGCCTACGTCCTCCCTCCACTGACTGGCACGTCAGGTCGTAGTACGTTACCCCACAACGCTGGACCGGCACCTCAAACCTTTTTTGGTTCCAATTGACATGACGGATGGGATAACAGCGTTCAGCTGGATTCACCTACAATGCTGTGAGGAGCCTATAATGAGCAAATGTTTCTGTTAATTTCATTTTGAATGCACCAAGGAGTGCTTCTATGTCTTCTCCTTGTTGAAGACCATGTTCATCATTCAGGTTGACGTTGAAATCGCCTACCTCTGCCGTGGTAACATCTGTAATAAGAAGCTGTTTGTTGGACACGGCTTCACAGCAGTGTGTGCCCTCTGTCGAGAAGGATCAAGATGAAGTGCATTGGAGGTGCCTGCATTTGACTGGCTCCATTGTCACTTTTACCTACTTGTCCTACTTACTACCAGCCCACAGGTCCCAGTGGACTGAACCAACGGCTAGGCTTATCTATCCATCATCCTATACGTCTAGGTGGAGAGGTGACGTGACCACCCACACACCCCCATGCTACTTTACATTTATTTTGCCTTGTCAAACTGTCCTGCATTGTGAGCATGGCATGGCACCTCTCTCAGAATGAATTGAAATCATATAGCAATATTGTAGCCAATTAGCATCCTTTTTAAGTCATTTTGAGTCAGTCTTTTGATTGCATTACCCACATTTGATGGTTGCAACATGTCTTGCAGAGAAACATCAGGCACGGGGAATGGAAATGTGTCGGCCACATCTGGACCATCTTAGTTCAACGCTTGTGCTTCCTCTTTATTTGAAAGTGAAACATGAAGGCAGGCTCAATGTGCAACTGCCAGCTTGTGTCGGTTATCTTTTAAATCCATGTGACAGCTCAAGGCCAGAGTCAGGACAGATTTGTTGAGAGATGACATGCGTCTCAAGGATTTCATCTGCCAACCCCAAACACACGACAGTCAACTTACATCTCTCTCTCTCTCTCTCTCTCTCGCATGATTGATTACTTATTAGTGGTGTGTGTGTGTGGTAGTGTTCCTACGACATGCAGGTGTGAGGGGTGCAGTAAGAATCCATTAGTGACGGTCAGCCTCTCAAATGGCCCCAACGGCGGACCTCCTGATGTGCGGGCTGGGCATGGATCACAGCACAGTACACACAAAGAAAGGACAGTCAAGTAATGACAATGGTGTAATTATCATTACAAAATAAAATGCAATTTTCTCAAATATTTGTTCATACCAATTGGAGGCTGAAGGTGTCATTTCAATTTGGTAAAACAGACATGTTTAGAAACCGCAGCGACTTTAATGAGCATTCATGGGCGCAACATTATAAGAGACTAATTAAACTAATGATTAAAAGAAAGGTCAGACTTTGTGCATAATGAAGTATGCTGGAGCTTAAGGTGGTGCCTTTTACATCATGCATGGTCTCCTGTTTATTGGTCTCCTGTTTCTTTAGATGACATGAATGATTGATTGTACATTACAACCTAGGATACTGTCTGTGTGCGCTGCCTGTCTGTGTGGGGGGCCTTCCTCCCATCTCTGGCTCTGTTCCATTACTCTCAATTAGGTCAAAGCGTTTTGGCACTCACTGTGTGATGTTGAAGCAGTGCACCAGTAAGGGAGACCCCAGAGGCCTGGGCCCCTGCCTAGACACATGCCTAATGTGTTCAGTGCAAGGCCAATATGTCCAGTCAAGCCATTGGAGAAGATTGACCACCAGTCAAATACACAGGATCCTCGAATAACACGACTAAATGTCTCCCTTTGGGTTGATTCCTACCTTATCTAAGTACCTGGTGGCAGTATAGCTCAGGAGGTAGAGCAGACGCAGGTTCGATCCCCCGGCTCCTCCTAGCAAAAACTGTCGAGGTGTCCTTGAGCAAGACACCCCTAACCCCTAACTGCTCCTGACGTGCTGGCTGTCTCCTTGCATGGCTGACTCTGCCGTGGGTGTATGAATGGGTGAATGTGAGACATGACTTGTAAAGCGCTTTGGATAAAAGCGCTATATAATAGCATCCATTTCCATTACCTCTTAGGTACCTCCATGGTCTGTTTTATGTTAGCCTGCTGACTTTGGGGGGAGAACTCCAAGTCCAGTGGTTGTTGTTTTTTTCACCTGCATTGAGTTTTCCAGTTTGGATTGTGTATCATTATTTAAGCTTAAGTTGAATTTCTTTGGAATGTGTTGCTGAGTTATTTACGACAGTATACATGCTGTCGATTCAGAAAAGGTTGCTCATCTTTGGACATGGAACTGGACAGGACTTTTCTTTGTACTTTAATAGCACAGATCATATTTCATATACCCTTAAGCTCCATTTGTGCTTAAGTCCTTGACTATAACAACTCCATTTTACAATGCAGTTGCACACACACACAATACCCGTGTGTGTGTGTGTGTGTGTGTACGTGTGTGTGTGTGTGCGTGTGTACGTGTCTGTGTCTGTGTGTGTGTGTGTGTGTTGTCCATGCACAACCGTTGCAGACGACAAAAGAGAGCAGAAAAAAGATTCTGATATGCTTTTATGCTATTTTCTAAATTCAGTTCACCACACACAAAACAGAATGCTGAGCGCAGACGAGGTGTGGTTTCACATGTCTGAATGCATGTACACGATGTCCAGGACGGGATTGAAGGACGAGGAGGGCTGGGGTAGTAAATCCAGGGACGAATAAACACATCACCAAGCAATGTGAGCGTTGGTGACTAGAATCCACTTTATATATATTATATGTATTGTGAAAAAACATACGGGAGAACAAAAACCAAGGTGAAGAAAAGTTCAGACCGACAGGACACGTGGACAGACTGAAAGAGTTATGTTATGGACTTTTTTTGTAACATTCCATGTCAAATATCGTTAAATGAAATGGCATTACTGCCTACCACAGATGGTCTCGGTGTGTCAAGATGATGCTTCTTGTGAGCACTTGTGAAACAAGTACCCATTCTTCCCAGTCTTTACCTCAACGGGTTGATATTCATCTTCAATGCCACCTTTTAATACTTTTTATAATTTAATGCATTCATCCACCATGCATACAATAAAGTATGTCTTGTGTCTGTCATTACTATATTGCAATTTGGGATTGAGCGAGACAAGGCCATTTTAAAATAAAATAATAAATTCAAGATTCAAGATTTACAAGAAGTACAATGAAATGCTTTCTCCACATTCCTTGCTGCAGTATGAATTCCCTTCAATGTAACACTATATGCTATACTATGTACTATGCTTATACTATACAATACTATACTATAACAATACTGTACACAATACAAAGAACAATAGAGAAAGACTGATGGATGATATATACATAGATACATAAATATTTCTACATATATACAGCATTTAAAAGCATATTAAAGTGCCAGTAGTGCAGCAGCATCATGGATACAGTGCAGAACAGTGCAGTAACTGTAATGAGTCCAGAAGTATGATAATGTAATGTAATATTGATGACAATGTTTTGATTGTGGCAGCACTTGTAGCAGTTTAGTAGGCACACTGCCTGTGGATAAAAGCTGTCCTTAAACCTGGTAGTCCTTGTAAGGATGCTGCGCAACCAGACGGTAGGGGGGAGAACAGATGGTGCCCAGGGTGGTTGTCCTTTATGATGGACATGGCCTTCTTCCGACATCTGGTCCTACAGATCTCCTCAATGCACGGAAGTGCACACCCGATGATCTTTTCTGCCGTCCTCATGACCCTCTGGATGGCTTTCTTGTCCCGTGCCTTGGTGTTGCCGTACCACACTCGTCGGGACGCTCTCTTCAGTACCGTGGTAAACGTTCACCAGCCATTAAAGGAGGCAGTTTTTTGGCAGCATTCCTTTTGAGTGTTTCTTGCTGGTTTGATGGGGTTGTATGTAAGGGTTGGCAAATGGTGCATTTCACAGCGATTGTATATTAAACCTTATAAACAGTATTGGTTTAGTAACGCCATACTCCCTAGTATTGGATCAGCTGGACCGTAATGTGAGATTGCAATGGATTTGATGGAAGTTCTTTTTCTGATGTTTAAGGCAAACCTTGATAACCGTTAATTACATAATTATTATTATTATTATTATTATTATTATTATTATTATTATCATATTTGTCCGTCACTTTAAAGATTAAATAAGCAAATGTCACTATAAACCGAAGTAAAACAGCTTTGCATTAGCTGCTGTTAAAACATAGTCATACCACTGTGCTTATGTCCCACATCTGCATGAACAGATGTGAAGTTCATTGTTGGCTTTATCTGTCATGTGTGTGAATCATTTGTGCATATGTAAAAAAAAAAAGAAGTATTTACTCTTTCAACATATAGTCACGTGGGACATTGCAGAGGCCAGCTATACTCATGTTGAAGGAACTTGTCAAACACATTATCAAGTCAAGTCAATTGTTGTATTTGTAAAGCCCTTAATCACAGTTGCAGTCTCAAAGGGCTTCACATGCCACATGTTTACAACACCCCCAGACCCCTAGCCTCACTTAGGGCAAGAACAAACTTATGGAGAAATCAATCTTGAGGAGGAACACAGAGTTGGGGATTCCTCCTTCCAGGGATGGTTCAGGAGGGCAATGGGTGCCATAAGTGGCGAACATAGTAATGTACAAATATACAAATAACACATATTATATAAAACACATTACCCGTGGTCATTATCCATGGTCATTATTCATAGTCATTATCCATGCTCTATTTCAAGTCAAGTCAGTCAGTCAAGTTTATTGTCACTTCACAGTTTACAAAAGTAAACTGTGAAGTAAACTGTGAACTTTTGAAGTATAAAGCAGTGGTATGTGCAATACCCGACGACAGACAGCAGTTATAAAAATAAGATAAAAATAGAATAAAACAGAATAGAATAAAATAAGAATTAAAGAATTAAAAAATAAAAATAAGAATGCAATTTATAAAATGCAATATATCGGCACAGAAAAAGAGCAGCATGTATATATAAATCAATGTAATAAAATACATTGTTATATGCTATACGCCCTTGTTCAGCAGCCTGATGGCCTGACTGTGGAAGCTATCTCTGGTAAAAGTGAGTACAGTTGGTGGCTGGGGTGGGCAATGTCTGTTATGATGCGTTTGGCCTTGGCCACGCACCGCTGGTTGTATATATCCAGGAGGGAGGGGAGCTCACCTCCAACGATACACTGGGCCGTCCGCACCGCCCTTTGAAGCGCTCTGCGCTCGAGTGCGGTGCAGTTCCCGTCCCAGGCGGTGATACACAAGAACACCCTGTAAGAACACTCAGTAAGAACACTCAGTAAGAACACTCTCGATGGTGTCATTATAGAATGTTCTCAGGATGCGGGGGCCCAAAGGTATACATGAACGTGCTGCTAACTTCCTGCTACAAAGATAGTAGCGATAAAAATAATAAATAACTAAAAAACTGCGTCGTCGTGCGGGAGCTGGCGACACGGCAGCCATCTCGTACGGCGCCATACTCCAACATCCAACGGTCCTTCTCCATGGTCATCCATTGCAGACAACAAAAGAGAACAGAAAAAGATTCTTATGAAAAGGGAAAACACAATTGTTTTGGCTTCAGCAACAAATTGCAAATAGCATGGTGTCATGACACAGCAGTCTATATTCATTCACATTTGAGTGTAGAGGCCTAATTTGAAACTGTGATGAAACAACAGTTTCAAAACAGTTTTAAACAAACTCATTGGTATATTGTTTTGGGAAAGCTTTCTTTTTGTGTGACGCCCCACCATGGGAAGGGACATTACATTACATTACATAACATAACAGTCATTTAGCAGACGCTTTTGTCCAAAGCGACTTACAATTGTGTGTTTAAACAAAGGTAGGTAAGAGAACCACTCGTCACCAGAAGTCAAAAGTGCAATTCATTCCTAACAAGTCTCCAATAACTGAGCCAGTGCTCAGGTAAAAGTACAATAAGTTCAGGTAAAAGTACAATAAGTTGGCAAACAATAGAACAATATCTAACTAACACGCAAACAATCAACTTAGAAAGTAGCTACGCTAGTAACAAGTGATACGAGGTTGGGCTAGGATTCAGGTAGTGTTTCTTAATGTTTCCTAGTGTTGGGAGTGTCTTCATGCATATGACATAATAAACATTGTATTTGTATATGTATATGTATTTGACATAAAGTGTCTTATTTTGTTATGACAGAGTCCATTGGATTAAATTCAAAGATAAAACACACCCAGTGAACACAATATTGACACATTAGGCCAACAACCATCAACAATCATTTTGATTCTAAATCAAATGTAATTGTGGGTTTCTTAATTGGCGTCCAGGGCGCAGCATAGGTTTCCAGTAGTAGTTATCTCCAATTGTTTCATGTATTATTGTGTTAAGGGAGTCAGTGATGGGTTTTACTTCACCTGAGTCATGGGTCCAATAAGCCCGACTGCATATGACTCCTAAAAGTGGACGGAGCCAGCTGTCTGGTCTCTTACCCGGGTGATTTCCCACGTGAGAACACCGATCGGTTCGAGGCCAAAAGACGCAGTTGTGGTCAGGGGGTTTGGGTATGAGTGTGGTGGTTCTAGGTCTGGTTCGTGTTAATGGAATCTCCCTGCTAGCATGCACTTCGGAGGAGAAGGAAACTGCAAACCCACCGAGGGTTTGGATATCGGTGCTACCTATACACACGTACGCTTTCCAACCAATTATTTATATTTCCACCATGGACCATGGACCATGGACCGCCGTGGTCCTGGTGACCTCAGACTCAGTGTAGCGTTATATGCTGCTG
Organism: Muraenolepis orangiensis; assembly: GCA_027704905.1. Lineage (NCBI taxonomy): Eukaryota > Metazoa > Chordata > Actinopteri > Gadiformes > Muraenolepididae > Muraenolepis > Muraenolepis orangiensis. The sequence continues at coordinate 25,232,745 of CM051010.1, forward strand.
CCCACAGTTATCGCACTGATAGGTCAATGTCTGGGCCTACATTAAGACTCCCTTTCAACAAAAGTCATGATATAATAATCATTTGGATGTTTCATGTCAGAAATGTAAAAGGTGTATCTGACGCGGCTATAGCCATCTCACCGGATAACGATGGCGGTATTACTTATTACTGCACATGTTTATGTTTGTGTGCTTGTTTGCTTGTTGTATATATGTTTCTTATCTCAAAATATGACTATTACATTTTAAGAAGTCTGTGAGTTTACTTATAAAGGGAAATGGAAGGCAAAATCAAATTGGCCCCGGTCTCCCCTAAATGTATAATTTACTTTTCTTCCCTGTTATTGTAATCTAAAGTTGTAGACATTCACACGTTCAGAGTTCAGAGATTAATGACAATGGATTATGCCACCACGGGGCAAAAAAAGTAGGCCTGTACTTGCACAAATAATAATCTGGGTTCCTTGATGTAGCCGTCGAAATGTAGGGTTAAGTGACGCATTGTTGATGTCATGAAAGCGGAATGGCGACACATTCAGTGGCTGTGGCCCTGTGGCCCTGTGGCCCTGTGGTTTCTGTCCGCCCTGACAGTCAGCTACTAAAGGGGAGGAGAGGGACGTCAGAAGGACTGTGGCGCTCACTCCATGGGATTACCAACAACGCCCCATGTGCCAAACGCTCCGTGACTGACTCTAATTATTAGTTACACTGTTACATCCTTTTTGATGCAGCAGGAGTTCATACTGGCCACACTTTCTTTTGTTAAATAACATTCACCTCTGAACGGGAATACTCTTCTTTTATCTGGGCTGTGTGGTTGTAGTTCCGTGGAGTGAAGAAGCTGTCCTGCGGGCCCCGTGTTCTGCGTCTCGGATGCGCTTTGGAGTCCTGAGGTCCTTGGTGTCGAGGTTGGAGGTCGGCTACAGGTGCGCATCTCATCCAAAAAGTACTTTGATTTCACCATATACTTCCGTATAGTACTGCTAATTGAGAAATCTGTGTTGGCATACTTTTACTATACTTGTGTTTAACATCATATTTGGTGCATGTCATTAGGTTAGATTCAAATGTCATTGTACAGCACAAGTACAGTACAGCGAAAATGATTTAAGTGGCTCGCTGGACACAACTGTGCAACAGTGCAAATTGCAAAGTGTATACTAAGCCTACATATGTTCAACTAGTAGGCCTACATGGACGAGAATGCAAATTCATTCATTCGTGCAACTACTTTGCTGTGTGTTTTTGTCACTTACGGTGTAAGATAAAGGGATGTGTGATTGTGTGCAGTGTGCCCCTGCCATGTTTGTGGAAGTCAAATGAACCAAAGCAGTCTACTGGAGTGTACTAGTTGTTTATTAATATTTATTATGTAGCCATGGGGTAGGCTTAATAACATGATGACTTTATGTACATATGTTTATGATTGAATTCTCATGAAACTATAGACTATCATACCACACTGTAAACCCTCAAATTAATTCATTGGAATGCACATTTTTAATCTAGTTTACATATTGAATTCAACGAACTAACTAACTTACTAAACACATGAAAACATTCAAATTGGCTTAATCTGTAATTGTATTAAACTGTAAGTACACGTCTAACTAACTCAACATATTTAAGCTTTGATATCCTCAGACTTTTGAGTTAACAAACTCGTAAACTGCTTGCTGAAATTCTGCTTACTTATACATTACATTATATATACATTACATTATATATACATTATATATACATTTACATGACATGACATGACATGACAGTGCAACAGTCTAGCCCAGTTATCACATTGCTCCACTGTCTGTATGTTAGTCTTAAGTTGCGGGTGAATGCATGGAAAGGCCACGGAAGAACCTGCCAAACTGAAACCAATATCAACGTTGCCATGTATCACAAGGGAAATCAGAGTGAGGGAGACGAACATATCGGATTAATTAACTGAGTAGTTTGTCATTGATCTCCACGTCTGTCGATGTCGTTTATGATGATGAATGTCATGAGATGACATCCCAGGCATTCAAGGCTGTTACAATGTGCCAGTAATTGTGAGGCTGTGAGGCTGCTTCAACCAGACTCTAATCAGTCTGACTGGGGCCAGGTGAGGCTGATTCAACCAGACTCTTAATCAGTCTGACTGGGGCCAGGTGAGGCTGATTCAACCAGACTCTAATCTGTCTGACTGGGGCCAGGTGAGGCTGTTGCTAACCAGACTATTCTGTCTGACTGGGGCCAGGTGAGGCTGCTTCAACCAGACACCAACCACACACACTACACACCTCTTTTATCTCTGACCTTGCCTCCAGAGCTCCTAATTCAATACTTCAGGATGGCTTGTTTTATGATCTTGACCTTTTTCCTCCCTTTCCGTCCCAGTTCCCTCATGCTAAAGCCTTGGTCTGACTCTGTCCATCCCCTGGATGCCTGCAGTCAGAGTACAGACCAATGCGACCCAGGTTCGATGCCCACCTGTGGTCCAGTGCTATATGTCATTCCCTCTCCATTTAAACCCAATTTTCTGTTGCTCTCCAGTCTAGAAATCCCAGAAAAAATATCATATTTAAAAAGAAACAATAACAATAAATCCTCAAAACCATCAAAGGATGTGAAGGTCAAGGTTCAAAATGCCACTTGGGTCAGGAACACAAAAGGTTATTTTTTCTTCCTTTCTTCCTTCACTAGTCATTGGATCAGTTGGATTAACACGCTAGCCTACCATTACGTAGCTCAGTCTTAACCTTTCCCCTAATGCAGTTATTCTGAAGTGACCCCTGCACATTTTGCAGGATTTTAATCCTCTTTAAAATCTAAATCTAAATCTGGTCACATACACACACAGTGAAATTAGTTTCTCTGCATTTAACCCATCCTAGTATAAGAAGCAGTGGGCAGCTATTTTATATACGGCGCCCGGGCAGCAGTGTAGGGGTCTGGTACCTCGGCAGTGCCCTTGCGCAAAGGGGTTTTGAGGACTTGAACCAGAGACCCTTCGGTTCCCAGGCCATGTCCCAACCGACTAGAGCTAACCTGCCATTGATTGAACCTATGACAGCGAATGCAATGGATAGGCACAAAAAACAAACAAAGGCGATTGTTGTTTTCTCTAACTATACCTAGAGGAGCCTCTGTTTGTCTCTCTGTTTGTCATCCTTTGATTTTGTTGACAACCGTTCATCCGCTGGACTTGAACTCTTGGCGGGTGTATTGCTCATGGCTCGCCCGAGGAAGTGGAAGTTGATGGAAGCTGTGGAACAATAACCCTGTGTTGATGTCTTGCTAGTGAAGTGCTGAGGGTGCCTGCTCGATATTTAACATTTTGATATTGTAGGCTAGTCCTATGTTTACTTGTTTTTTTCATTTAGTTTTTTTATCATTCACTTGAAACAGTTGTGTTAATGAAATGAGAAAGTACTTTTCATCAACAAGTACAAATTAATTCACACAGGAGTATACACAAGTAGGCTTCACCATGTTGTTATTTTACAGGCTGATTTATTTATTGAATTACCCTTTAAATACGAACCCTTTAGCTAAATGCCCTCTGTCGGGATAGAAGAGATTCCTACACACTGTACAAAGCGGACTGACTTCTTGTCAGGCTGACTGACTTCTTCTTGTGTGACTTCTGACATGTGAAAACAGCAGGATTACTTGCTCACAACAGGGACATTAATTCTGAATGGTATGGGGTGGGGGCTTTGACTTAGTGCTTGTAGTCCAAAGAGACTTATGCATCGTGTAAGCCCTGTCTGAGCCTGATTCATGACATGAGTGTGAATCTAAGAAAAGCTAAGCAAGCCAAACTAAGACATACAAACGGTGGTCTTATCTAGTCACCTCATAGTTATTTGAACTAGGATTAGGATATGCCATGTGTGTCTTCCCCAGCCCAAAAAATATATTTTTGGGCGATATTGGGAAGATATTTAAAGTGTATAAATAAATCAATAATTGCTAGGAATGTGAATGTGAATGACTTTAATGAGTGAAGTGGTTTAATACATTGACTCAAACTTATTTCAAACCTGTTGATGAACTGATAATCTCTCAGTTATTAAGTAATATTTCACTATTATATTTAACAATATTTAACACATGTACATATCAATCACTTTATTGTTATTTTTATGTTACTTTCTTATTTTATTGTGTATAGTATTCGTATAGTATTGTGTTCTAGAAATTCATACTTTGGGAGGGGATAGGGAGTAAGCATTCCAATGTACGCTGCAAATGGCAAATACAATTCTTGAATCTGGAATCTTGAATCGGTTTAATCCGGTGTTACCCCACCAATTCTGAAAAGTAATGTTTTTGTTTCTGTCATTTTGTCGAAATCCCCGTGGAAACTTACCACATACTATGTTGAAGTCATTGAGGAGGCCCGCTGTCCAGCCCATGTGCCTGTGTCACACATTTCTCCCATTCTAAACCATGGTCTCTCTGGACAGCAACCTCGTCCTATTTCTGAGGTCATTCACTCGAAGGAATTGTGGTTGTTTTAACCTCCAGCTCCCATGGTGCCCCTGTACCAGACTTCCTCTGTCCGAGGGACAAGGTAGATGGAGATTGGAGAGCAGTGGAATGTGTGTGAATTCGGTAATAGTCTAATAATCCTTTTTGAGACATTCAGTGAGGAGTTCCTTCCTGCTCCAGTGTGTCCACGGAACCCGAGGGTGAATACAGTAATAGCGTTCAGTCGGATGACAATTGTTAGGGCAGCTGCGCAACTGATTGCTCATGTCAGTTTAAAATGCTTTTTGCACCATCCGGCAATATATATATATATCATCCATTACACTTTATTGTTCTTATTGTTATTTTTTATAATGTATATTATTGTTATAGTATTGGGTTGTTTGTAGTAGATAGTATAAAGTGGATAGTATAGTGTTGTTTCGTATAGTATGTATAGTATTGTGTTGCATAGGATGTATAGAGTAGTAAGTATAGTATGCTGTTGACGTTCAGAATGGGGGAGGGAATGGGGAGGAAGCGTTCCATTGTACTGGTTACACAGAGCAAGTGAAAACATCTCTGAAACAATCTTGTATCTGCGGTAGCAAAGTCGCCATCCGTCGGGTCAGCCTATTCCCTGAAGGTATACACTCTGCTCAATTGAACAATAACAAGCCATGGTGATGACTCCCTTTGAGGCTTTCAGGTCTCAGGAGGCCTCTGTGATCAACCCAATTAATATTTTACACACAAAGTTGTGAAATGTGAG
>CM051010.1:25240474-25317974 GCA_027704905.1 Muraenolepis orangiensis
TAATCCTCTTAGTATGTTAACACCGGGATTGTTGCAACTTCCTGCTTGTGAGTTGAATGGCACATTACACAAGAATCCAGTGAGTCGTTACAAACCATTTCCTTTTTGCAGTGATACCTTAAACCAACTCTCTCTGGGGAACCAAACTGCGCTTGATCGATTAACGTGATTAACCCCTTTTTCCCAGTTTGAAGCCTTTGTATGTTTAGCATTTAGTGCTTAATGTTTTCAAAGATTGACTTTCCCGCTCCTCTGAGTGGGAGGCCACTTAAGAGGACTATCACTTACGGGACATGCTGTTTTCCCCTCTGTCCCTCTGCACCTTTGTTATTTTTCCCAGATTCGGAGGACGCATCGAGGAAATAGTGAGCAGTAAAGCTGGTCCCCCGAGTGTGTCGCTCCCCCCCGCCCCGCCGTGCCAGTCATGGTGAAATATGCTTTGAAGTGGTGAAGCACCCAAGAGCTTTGAGGAGTCGCTGAGCCCCCCTGTGTCCACAGTCCTGCGGAACAGAACATCACAGCCCAGGCGATGGTCCAGCTGTCTGTCTTAACCTGCCTATTTGGAGGCCTCTTGGGTAAAGATTGGGTGTGTGTGTGTGTGTGTGTGGTGTGTGTGTGTGCGTTCATGCTTGGCTGCGTGTGTGTGTGTGAATGTGTGTGTGTGTGTGTGTGTGTGTGTGTGTGAGGGGGGGGGGGAGCGGGTGTGTGTGCAAATGGCTGTTGCTCACCATTGTAATTGCGGGGCTTGCAGCGCTGAGTGTTTCTCGCGCCACTTTGTCTCAGTCACCTGGCAGTCGATCTCTACAAAAGCTCGTAACATCCGTTTGCTTACTTTAAGTCTAGCATTTTAGGGCTATTTTTTGAAATCCGCTTTTAGGATCACTCAAAGCGGTTTGGTTCTTTAAAATGCAATTCACATAGGACGGCTGTGTGCCATGGACGTTGTGGTCAGAGTAACCCACTTGTTTAATGCAGAGTCTCAGTGCAGCCTAGGAGTCTGTCCGAAGATAAGTCCTCACCTTGTACAAATGATGGAGGTCATTCAAGGTTGTGCCTGCAATTGTGACTAAGAACCATTCCCAGAGAAAGTCAATTTACAAGTATGCTGGTTTTAATTCAGATTAACAGGCTGAAGAGTTTTAAACACTTTTTACGTAAGATTTCCTAATCATGACTTCCCGGATACACTGAATGCATAACATGGAAATGGTAATATCTGTGGCACACACACACACACACACACACACACACACACACACACACACACACACACACACACACACACACACACACACACACACACACACACACACAGGTACACGCAGATAGAGGAACACACACACACACACACACTCCTGAGGAGCTCTCTCATCTCTCATGGTTTCTTTTCTCTCTCTCCACGCATTTTTTACAAACTGTTAAACTAAAGTTCTGCGTGATGTAGACTGGGACTGGAGGGCTTCTAGAAGTGTGACTGAGGTGCTTCAAAGAAAAATAAGCAATAATCAGAGGCTGACAGAAAAAAAGTTCAAACCAATCCGTAGTAAGTCTTGAATCAGTTTTTCCCTGTTGTTAGGGTTTTTCCCTGTTGTTAGGGTGTGTGTTGGTTGTTACCGACACACACACGCACACACGCACACGCATGCACGCATGCACACTCACTTACTCGGTCATGAATTGTGAAAATGTGGTTAACAGTCTGGTGGCTGGTGTCTGGTTTTTAGAGTTTCCACATGTAAACGGTAAATGGACTGCATTTATATAGCGCTTTTAACCCAAGCTGCGGCTGTGAGTATCACCAACCTGAAGAGCGATTTGTTCACACGATCGTCAGGGTTGGCTTTTTCACCACACTTTCAGCAGCTAGTATGGAAACGTACAAACAAGTCTTTGCTGTATTGACTGCATTACTTAAAAAAAAAAAAGTTTTAACAGAAGACATTTCCATTCAAATCAAACAATGAAGCCTTCTTTCAACATAAAACATGTTTTCAAGATTCAAGATTCAAGATTCAAGATAACTTTATTTATCCCGAGGGAAATTAAGGCGCAACAGTTGAAACAGGGGGAATAAATGCACACAAAATATACTAATACCTAAAAACGAAATAACAACAAACTAAACTAAACTAAACTAGTATAAACAAAATATAACTAAATTAAATCTAAATTAAATCTAAATGTATCGATAGATGAATTGCACAATTTACAGTATTATTACAGTAATAGGTATATACAATACACAACAATACGTATAGTGCAAATTGGCAGTAATAAAATACTAATAAATAACTCAGAATGAATACTGAAAAAGTGACATGTGAAAAGTGAAAAGTGAAATTGAATTTACAGTGCAAAATTACAGTGAAAGGATTTACAGTGCGTGAGCAAAAAAATAATAACAGTGCGTTGGCCTCAGGTCACTGAGTCTCCACTGTCCCTCTCATGACCCGAGGTAGATGAGTTATAGAGACTGATGGCCACAGGAAGAAAGGACTTCCTGTGGCGTTCTGTTTTACTTGAACTGTAGAAATTGACAGGGAAACAAACAAAGTGTGACTGAATTGCTTCCTCTAAGACTAAAAGTATTTCCATCCGGTGAAGGTGTTGAGCGATAGGGATCGTGCTTCTGATGGACTTGAAGCACTTCACGGCCCCCTAATGCCATGGGGTCAATGGCATCGTGACATAATTGTTTCCTAATTGGACAAATGGAGAACGCAAATCCCAGACCAATGGTAAATGGACATTTATATAGTGCATATATAGCGCTTTTCTAACCAATGGTTACTCAAAGCGCTTTACATATCAAGTCTCACATTCACCCATTCATACACACATTCAACCACCGACGGCGGAGTCAGCCATGCAAGGAGACAGCCAGCACGTCAGGAGCAGTTAGGGTTAGGGTGTCTTGCTCAAGGACACCTCGACAGCTTTTGCTAGGAGGAGGCGGGGATCGAACCAGCAACCTTCCGGTTGTGAGGCGACCGCGCTACCTCCTGAGCTACACTGACGCCCGCCCAATGAGTCCCAAATGACTGGACTAAACCACAGAGATTCAGATTCTCAGCACACAATGACTCAACAGTGGCTCCACAGTCCTAAGCGTACCGTTCACATCCTTTTCGGGAAAAAACCCAAAAACCAGATCACGATGAGGAAGTCGATGTCAGGGGACTAACGACGCACTAATTAATTAGCAAAGCCGCAGCTTTCGCCGTAGCCCAGGTTGAGTTAGCTCACTGAACTAGACGGCATGATCCACTGACCACTTTAGTCCCATGACTAAAGGGTTTGATTCCCAGCAGCCCCAAAAGGCCCAGGAATTCACTCCAAACATTCCTCAGCCTGCCTGTGCTCTTGAGCAAAGATGCCAAACTCCAACCCTGTTGGACATGTGTCATGTCAAATGACATGACACATGTAATGCTCTAATTATGTGTGTGTGTGTGTGTGTGTGTGTGTGTGTGTGTTGAATTTCAATAGCCTCCTGTTATTGAATTAAATGGAAACCTCTTTGGGCGAGCTGTGAATAGCAGTTACACAGCAAACGCCATGTTTCTATTAGATGACGTCTGAAGTGGTTTGTTATAGAAAGTGTATTTTACGATAAGCAACGATAAGCAATGTCTTTGTCTGCCCTTTCTAATGACGTAATGCGTTAACATGTCCTGTATCTGTTGAGCTACACCATGCATGGATGGTTCTAAAGGGAACATTTGGAGAAATTAATCAATCGTGGTCAATCTTGGGAAATAATAGGCTGTGACATTCATTTGATTATTCATTTAATTATTAAATGAATTAGTTAAAAATGTAATAATTTAAAAAGAAATGTGAATTACGTGTGAATAACTGATCCAACAGGAATTTAGGACTGGCCATTATATGTATACAAAATATTTCATTCGTAATTGATTAAACAATTACTTCTTACTTCACTTCTTTAAAGATAATATTGGGAGAGAACATCCATCATATTAACATGCACACGATCGAACCCTCTTTTGTTCAATGTTTTTGTAACGAATGTCCTCTGTGTCGCCCCCTATAGGCCTGTTACTGTTAGTACCAGTGCTGCTGGCCCCCACGCCTCCTGGAATGTGCAGGGCCCTGAGGACCCTCAGTAGCAGCCTCAGCCAACGGCGGAAATATATGGTAACACTGTCTTGTCTTTATATGTAACGTCAGATGAGAGGTAGAGAGGGTACACAGCAGGAGGTCTAATGTTTTAGGGGTACCGGTCCATAAATAGTTAATAACACTGTCTTATCTTCATCAGATGAGAGGTAGAGAGGGTACACAGCAGGAGGTCTAATGTTTTAGGGGTACCGGTCCATAAATAGTTAATAACACTGTCTTATCTTCATCAGATGAGAGGTAGAGGGGGTACACAGCAGGAGGTCCAATGTTTGAGGGGGTACAGGACCTTAAACAGTAATGGTGTGTTTAATGTGTCAACATCCCCCCCCCCCCACCCCCACCCCACCCACAACTCCTCTTCCCCACTGCAGAAGCACAACTTCCCCATCAACTTCAACGTCAGGGTTCACTACCAGGAAGTCTTTAGACTCTCCGACATACGCAAGCTGGTAATGATTACTCTCCGTTGTGTCTCTGACGCTATTACTCAACAGTGTCTTTAATCCCATTCTGTCCCATGTGTGTGTGTGTGTGTGTGTGTGTGTGTGTGTGTGTGTGTGTGTGTGTGTGTGTGTGTGTGTGTGTTTCTTGGCTGTGGTTTCAAAACTAACATGAGGGCTTATCTCTCACTTGCATCAGTCTTTTCTGAACTCGTCCCTTTTGTTTGATGATAAGGACCAAGGATGTATAATGGATTTACATTGGTATACCATGGCCCATTGAGGCCCAGTCTGTCTTTATTCTTTCTTTATCTCTTTGTCTTCCCTTCCCTCTCTTCCTCCTCTGTTCCTCGCCGTGTTGCTACCCCTGGACTGCTAGGAGTGCTGCCACTATCATAAAATTGTCATATAGTTTAGCTCAGGAGGTAGAGTGGTCGCTGGTTCGATCCCCCGCCTCCTCCTAGCAAAAACTGTCCAGGTGTCCTTGAGCAAGACACCCTAACCCCTAACTGCTCCTGACGCGCTGGCTGTCTCCTTGCATGGCTGACTCCGCCGTCGGTGGTTGAATGTGTGTATGAATGGGTGAATGTGAGGCATGACTAGCGCTTTGGATAAAAGCGCTATATAAAAGCATCCATTAACATTACACTATTGCTGGACTTTATGGACTCATTACAGTTACTGCGCTGTTCTGCACTGTATTCATGATTCTGCTGCACTACTGGCACTTTAAATGCTTTTAAATCTTTTTTCACAATTCAAAACATGTACATTTCATTAATCAGTCACTTTATTGTTCTTTTTATGTTCATTTTATTGTGTTTGGTATTTTTATAGTATTGTTTTAGAATTGCATACTGCCAGAGGGAATGGGGCGTAAGCATTCCATTGTGCTTGTTGCAAATGGCCAATACTAAATCTTGTATCTTGTATCTGCAGAAGTTACAGATTGACGGCTTGGAGATGTTTGCTCTCCAGAGGTTGTGGTTTCAGATCAACCACAGCGTCTTGAAAAAGGTAAGGAAATCCAAAAAAAGCAGTACAAGACAGTACAAGTATAATCGTCATCATGGTTAGTAGTTCATTTGCCACTAAGCGTATGATTATAATCCGCTGTTATCATTTTCCCCCCCAACCATCCCAAAGTTGGTTTCACTCAAATTGGACATTCGAGCCTAGGCGCCGTGGTCATTTTTGTCCCAAGCCACGCCCCCTTTAATGACTTAAAATTGTAATAGAGTCCATATTGATGTCGGTATTAGCATCTGCTAAATGACTGTAATGTAATGTAATGTAAGCATTAATACATATACACCTTTCTGCACTGGCCTCTTGTGGCTTTGCACAGGCAGGTGTTTCTGGCGTAATATTACAAAACACTGACAATTTCAACAGGGTGCCTCGCACTATGCGCTCGGCCCCCTTAGTGATGATGCTAATTGTGACATACATGAATAGTGTTTTGCTTTGACCCAAAAACATTTTTAAAACACAAATGCTGCCATTATACCAGAGCTGGGGTACCTCTAGTCCGACTAGGGTAGTGACGACAGTAAGTTTGAACGATTGCCCCGACGACGGCGAAAGTCACGGCTCATCGTCTTCGTGGTCTTCGTCCCCAGATCGTGCAGGTGATGCCGGAGAAGCACCCGTCCCGGCGCTACAGCGCGGAGCTGGAGAGCCGCTTCAGGGACGCGGAGGGGATCTTCGTCCTGTCGCACCCCTCTGAGGTAGACACCGCACACAGGTGGCGTGGGAGGACTTTCCTCTCCCTCCCTCCCTCCCTCCCTCCCTCCCTTTAGTTAAGCAGGTCACAGGAGAATTTCAGAGGAATACGGACGCTAAAAAGCTGGTTTTGATGAATCCTGTCTGAGAGAGAAAGAGAGAGAGAGAGATAGAGAGAGAGAGAGAGAAGAAGAGAGAGAGAGAGAGAGAGAACAAGAGCAAGAGAGTGAGAGCTTTAATAGCAGTAAAGCAATAGCTCAACAGTGTGCGTTTTTTTTTACTTCATTCTTAGTGTTTGTGATGTTAATTTGGTTTAGGCCTCCTTTGGCCCTCTGCCATGCTCTCTCTTCAGTTGACAGTAATCTAGTCCAGTCATTCCCAACATGGGGTCAAGGTACCTCCTGCTAATCTAATCCAGACTCGTCAGAAGTATACATCCAAAATTATACAAATATAAAAATATAGTCCAACAAAACATTAAGAAGGACAATACTTTTTCTTCTCAAACATCTACCGAAGATTTTAATTTGGACCACTGACCTTTAAAAGCATGTCCAAAACATATGTAATACATACATCATTTAGGGCAGTTTTCTCATACTAGAACAAAAGAGAGTTAGAAACCACTGATCTCATCTAAGTGACCACTTGAGTATTTAGGTTACAATCCTTCTCTTGTGGGTTAGATTCAAAATTCAAGAGAGATTCAAGATGTTTTTATTAAGTACAATGGAATGCTTACTCCCCATTCCCTCCCTCAGTATGATATAATATCAGTATTTCCTACAACTATACTATACTATACTTTACTATACTTAACAATACTATTATATAAACAACACTATATACTACCTATGATATGCTATACTATATACTATAAACAACACTATATACTATACAATGTACTATGCTATATACTATACAACACTAATCTATAACAATGGATGATATATACATGTGGTGAATTCTGCAAAACGCATTTAAAGTGCCAGTAGTGCAGCAGCATCATGAATACAGTGCAGTGTAGAACAGTAGTAGAAACTAATTACAGTAGCAGTAAGTGTCAGTAATGAGTCTAGATAAGCTAGATAAACGGCCAGTGGGCCACACAGGGTTAGTGAGACACTTTATGTATGCCGATACTTGACAGAAGGTAAGACCAAGCACACTGGATGGACCGCTCTTAGCCTATATAAGTAGCTACGCTTTCCTGCCTTTGGGAAAATTCAAATAAATTAAAAAAGTAGAAATACAGTAGTGATATTTCAACAATAGCAAAGACCACCAGCACCACAAATAAATAAATAAAAACCACTATATGTGTCAGGCACTGCAAGCCACTGAAGACTTGAGGGTCTGCAGTGGCTGAACAACAAACATGAATGCTTACACAGTTCACCATCACACACACACACACACACACACACACACTTATTGGCACATGAATGTGATTCATGCAATGATTAAACATCAATGACAGAAACAATAGGCATGAATATAATTATAGTTATTTTAAATGAATCCATCGACAATGCTTAACTTGCGATAATAACACGCAACACGTAACGATGTCAAAGAAACGTCTTGATTCAGAATGATCATAATGATGGGAACACGAGGTAAAACGCTTTATGTGCATCTCTATGTTAAGCAGCACTCTGTACATAGTCTTGGCTCAAAGGTCATTTTAAAATGTCTGTTTAATTCAGGTAACATTGCATAAAATTACATTTAGCTTTGCAAAATTGAGCTTCTAAGAGGCAGGCCATTGGGATCACTGGGATTAAGAGATAAGCGCAGCTTAAGGAAGTCACATAAAGCAATTAAACGGGCGTTTGGACATCAGACACCCTCACCCAGGACCCCCCCCCCCCCCCCTATGTTTTCTCAGGCCCTGCCTGGTGCCCACGTTGTAGCACAAGACGTTACACGGCTCAGTCATCTTCAGGCTGATCAATCTGGAGGTTCTAGCTCTGGGGCCGTTGCTCAGCCATGCGCGCCTGCGTAGCATTCTAGCGTCTTTTCCATTCTCCTCGGCGTCTCTATACTGACCATCCATGCTGTCCACATGCCTGGTGGACCCCCCTAGCAGCAGCCCTAGCCCTAGCCCTAACGATACGACACCGGCAAAGCCCGCTTGACCTGGCGCACGCTGATACAGTGTGCCGGTGAAACTTGGTTATCTCAATGCCAACCGGGGAACCCTGTATCCTGCACCTTTCCCGGGCATTTCATGTACATATGTTCACACAACGTGTATATGTGTGTGTGCCCAGGCGTTCCAGAAAGATTTTCCAGAGAGCATACAGGACATGTTGGACAGGATGACGGAACACCCGGACAACGTGCCCGAGTCCAGCTGGCGGTTTGTGTCTCCGAAGTCGCTGCTGGATAACTTCCAGCACTCCATGCGGTGTCTCTTCAGCGATTGCTTCTCGTTGCTTAATCCCGAGCATAACTGTGAGTATTTTGTGTCTCTTTTGACAAACATCTCCACCAGTACAAACAGTACAAACTACAAACAAGGACTTTACAAAACACTACGTACAGGGGGCGGCAGTAGATCAGTTTGTTGGGACCGGAAGGTCGCCGGTTCAAGTCCCCGAAACACCCAGGCACTGCCGAGGTGCCCTTGAGCAAGGCACCAGACCCCCTATACTGCTCCCCGGGCGCTGTACACGTATGCATTGATTGATCGGATGGAAAAAAGGAGGAAAGTAAATAGTGATCATAAAAATAAACGTGCATTATTAAGTCATGGATCAGAGGAGGACAAATGGTAAAACATTCAAAAAAGGAAATCAAAAATATTTCGTTTTCTGTGACTACACCAAGCTACATCTTTTGTAGTCCACAACAAACCCCTGCCAGCAACCCTCACTCCCGTTTCCACGGTTAACTAAACGATTTTCAAAGGCATGGCTTAATATGTAGCTGATTTGGAACACTAACCCTAACCCTAGCTGAACTTATTCCTTGTAGCTTACACACACAGGTGAGAGTTTTCGCCCATCTGTGTGTCACATGCACAACATAATTGTTGTGCATGTGACACACAGATGAGACAAAAAGTTGTCTTAATTATCGGCCTGCACACATTCCCAAGAGTCGTCCAATTGTGAGAGGTTTCCCCCTCGTCTGGCCGTCAAACACTCAGCTCAGTATAAGTCAGTAAACCACCATCTGGACACTCAAGGCAAAGAGCCAATGCATAATCAAAGCAGGCCGATATGCAGACAAATCAATTATCAATTGATTAGATTGATTGATTTTTTTTGAGTATTGATTGATTTCCAGTTCATCAGTTATATTAAAGTTTAGGGTTACAGGCTACATTGTGGAAGTCCATTCTAGTCCAATGCAAGATAATTGGGTCGTAACGCAAGAAGCAGAAGGACACAAATGCAAGCTGAGATTCACTTTCTTTGGTGACTATAGCTTTGCAACATGAGCATAATCCTGGTTGTTAATTTGGCTTGAAGTGTGAATGCATTTAAGCCTGGCATTTTGCAGCTGTATCCTGGCTGAACAAGGGATTTCACTTAATATATTTGAACAAGTCAAGAGTACCATTAACTTGTCTTAATGCAATGCACTAATGGTATTTGTGTGTATAGAAATTACAATATGTTGCATGATTATAAAGAACAGACCTTGAATCATAGATAGACAATGTCACCAACACAATTTCTCCTTAGTTTGACCATTTGGACAACATTAAACTAGACTAAAAAACTTTGGCAACCAAAAGCCTGGTATCTTGTGTCTGTAAATCAGTAAATGAGAAACATGAATACACTTAATAGTTCTAAGTGTATAATAGTTTACCAACGATGAATTTTAGTCAATTATTAGCATCAAAACATGTTATACCTGCACTCAAAATTAGTAAACAATGTATAATATCAGAGAAATATCCTCCTAATAGATTTTAAGAAGAAGAAAAATAATACTGG
Source organism: Muraenolepis orangiensis (assembly GCA_027704905.1). Taxonomy (NCBI): domain Eukaryota; kingdom Metazoa; phylum Chordata; class Actinopteri; order Gadiformes; family Muraenolepididae; genus Muraenolepis; species Muraenolepis orangiensis. Next base: position 25,250,742 of record CM051010.1, read on the forward strand.
CGAGGTTGATCATCACTTTTCCTGTTCAGAGATTATTCTTTATTTTTTTTGCAGACTGTGTAAAATCTCACTCAAGGAAATACAGAAAGAAAGAGAAACAGCTGCAGCCTCCAAGGTGAGACCCGTTGAAGCCAGCTGAAGACATTCCCACCCAAATGACCCGCTGGGGATGGATCTCAAGATCTCAATTTTAAACCATAGAAGACGTTTGTATGACATTAGGACCCTACATCCAAAGTTGCACATGTTATTTCCAGAGGTTGCCCATGTGAATACTTCCCCAAAAGCTGCACATATGTATGAAGCCACAGGACATGGTCACTCTGTAGCCACCAAGAGGCATCAAGATGAACACAGGTTCATTGGGTAGAGAAGGCACATTTCTGCGAGAAGCCTGGCAAGGTTTTTGTTTTTGTGGGGATCGTGTCGTGTTTACTCAGTGAAATGTTTCTCAGTATCTCAGAGGTGTGTTACGTATGTCTACATTGTTTGTGCTCCGAGAAATTGCATGAAAACTGCAAAGTTTTCTTCAGTTTACGTAGCAGGGAAGATATAGTTGAAAGCAGCAGTCATTGAGTCAAATGGAAAAAAATAACTGGACCTCAAAGTTGTCACAGACCCATAACCCCTTCCCATATCGTAAAGGGGGTCAGCGTTACAAATTAGACCCAAAGTACACACCAACAAAGATCATTCATTCATTTCATGATCACCACAACAAGGAAACATCTGGCTCAGCCAAACGTCCTCGAACCTGAATCCTGTCAAGCATTCGAATCTCGATACATGAGCTCTGATATGATACGGCAACGGTACATTTAGTTATAAACAATTTGGTGCGACTCGGTTTGTACAATACACAATACATTCTATAGCCTTTTATCCTACCTAATGCCTCTGATCTTCTCCTCTTGTGTCTACCATTCTCCTCTCGCTTAACATTGACTGAAAATGTAGAGAATTGTATGCGTTTGTATAGGTTTTTGTTAGCCCAGGTCACGCATTTTTATGTTCTGAAGTGTGGTCATTATGATAGCATTAAAGAGTTGTATTTTAATGTCTCTTCACATCATCAGAAGGCAGGAAAACCAAGCAGGAAAAGTGATGTTCAGCATGCGTGTTCAATACCAACTTATGCGTATCTGTGAATCGTTACCTGTAACATGGCAATTTCACCACATGACAAAAGACTGTTGGACTCGTAACGCTGTGGAGGTCAAATGTCTTGATTTGTTTGTGATCCTTGGACAACCTTGCCTCATGCCTTGATTTGCCAAAACAATATCAGTTAAAGCAAGTTAAATGCAACCCAGTTTCACAAGACTGACAAGCTAGCCACTAGTATTGGACTCAGTATTCGACCAACTAGTATTTGTCATAAGTCTAATTGATGTTGTCAATAACTTCACAAGGAGTGAAGGAGCTTGATATTATACTCTCAGATCCTTACTTTGTTATTTGGACAAATCTTCTTGATATAGAGGAATTTGATATTGTCCTTATATGACAAATATAAACTGGTACAGGGGTTGAAGTGGTTGAATGTTATTATGTCAAGCAACAGACAAATGTATGTAATTATAATTAATATAATTGATAATTCCTATGTTTTTGGCCTCATGTTTCGGGGGTTGTTAAACAAGAAGCATTTTGGCAAGAAAAATAAATACATAAACAGGCTTATATTGGGCATTTTATAATTCTGACTTAAATCTACTCATCAGTTTTCTTCTCAAGCTTACTCTTGATCAACTTGTAAGTTGACCATAGCCATATGGACAGTGGAAGATTGGTGTGCAATTGTGACAGCAACCGTACATGATTGAGGAGTGGACCCAGACCATTTGAATTTGATATATATAATTAGATGAATTATGAAAAAGTTGTAATGCACTACTAGACGAGTGAATACTGGCTTGGAGAGCAGAACCTCAGATTTGTGTTTTGCTGTGACCTATATTTTGTGACTGAAATACAACTGTTACCAAAGATGAATGTGGATATTTATGTTGTATACCAACACATCCTTTTCGGCCAAATGTGCCACATAGGCATGGGAATCAGAACAAAAGGAGTTTATGTCGTGGCATAGCAGTGATATGATACTGATCACGCTAATCAGACCTGGAATTAAGATATGGACATCGAGAGCATTCACCAAGTCATCCTGCTTCTGTTTCTGTTGTGCACACAGAGAAAATAAATACATCATTTTATTTATTTGACTTCATTTATTGACTTTATTTATAACAGTGTTTTTGCCAAACATTACAGTAGCCACTAACACCATCATTTTGATGCAAAGTAAAGACATTTGAATACAAAAGGCTAAACAAGGCTAACGACTTACGAACTAACGAAAATTTGTGGGATAAAGTTTGACAAATTTCCAACCCTCAATCAGAAAACACTTATTTATCTTCTTATCTTATCTTGTTTAGTATCTTTAAAATAACCATAACAACTTGCTACATTATAGTTTGTTGCCACCAATGAAAACAGTATCTAATAAATGTATATACTATGTTTCAACATAGAATTATTAATCTCAAATTTCCCTTGCTTTTATTTACCATAATAAACTGCATAACAGCTTTTAAGGTCTCACTTGACTATGTACACTTATGGTTTCAGGCCTGGGGGTAAACAGTCAACAATATCATGGTCACGTGTGTGTGTGTATGTGCTCCTATTTGTGATTAAATGTACCATAAAACGTTTTGAAAGCATAGTCACCAATTTGATTGCTTGTCAATAAAGCACGTGTAGCCACCACGAGACACATGTAACAGTATAGACGTGTGTCTAGTTAGCTGCTTGGCTGCACACGGTCTGGGCATAGCTTGGATTCAAGATTTGTATTTGCCATATGCAACAAGGGAACGCTTACTCGCCATTCCCTCCCGCAGTATGAATTTTCTCAAACACTATACTACTAAAATACTAATACAAAATAAAAAAGAACAATACAGTGACTGATGGATGATATGTACATGTGTTAAATTGTGCAAAAAGCATTTAAAAGCATGGTTGGCTTGGTGAGACAAGCTTTAATGGGAAGTGCTCGGTTGGACATGGTACCAAATGGTACAAAAGACAAACAAAACAAACGTCCCTTTTATAATCTTTATTTGCTGCCCAATATGGTTTTGAGTATCTGGGTATCTTTAATGAATGAATGTATCAGACACATTTGCCATTATGTTCATTAGCTGGCTATAGTTAATAAGAAGATAACATTAAAGGGAAAACACATAACTATTGCCATCTTTCTGAAACGATAGGTCTTGTAATGGACTGCATGTATATAGCACTTTTCTAACCAGTGCGGCCACTCAAAGCGCTTAACAAGTCAAGCCTAACCCTGACACATTCACGGCGGAGTCAGCCATGCAAGGAGACAGCCAGCACGTCATGAGCAGTTAGGGTTAGGGTGTCTTGCTCAGGGACACCTCGACACTTGGTTAGGAGGAGCCGGGGAATTGAACCAGCAACCTTCCGGTTGTCAGACCACCGCTGTACCTCCTGGTTTGTTGCTGCCCCAATGAAAGGTTAGGAAGGTCTGAAAGGTCTTTGCTAGTTGGAGGATTTCCCTTGATATTGTAAGCTCTGGGCTTTTCTTCATATTTCACAATACATAGAAGTGAGAAGTAAGATTGGCTACCGCTCCAATGGTGCCGAACGGTTTAGTTTCCACAGCAACCGGAGAATTGTGTCGGAACCACTCACTGTAGGCTCTCTAAGCTAACACATGACCACACAGAAACATGTGATGGGGAAGGAACAGGGAATGTGATTAGGAAGCCCTCATTGACCTCTATCCCAGGGAACCACTAAGTTCCTTAAGCAGCGACGGACACGGCCTTCCACTTGTTGATTTGTGTGTAGTGCACATAAGGTATCCTATAAATGGGAATATTGGCTACAATGAGGCTCTGTCGTTGCAGTTTGGGTCACATACTACACACTAACATGTCACTGTACACTGTACCTTATACATGTGATAAATAAATCAAATCGGAGGTCTTCAGCCTATTTAATTAAAACCTAAAACTAGGTGTCAGAAGTCAGGCCGTGCTATCAAGTTTTTAAAAAACCTAGAAAAACCTAAACACCTCTAAACCCTAACCCTAACCCTACACTAATGTTAGAGGTATTAAAAGCCTATTCAATGTTCTATTCAAATGTAGATCAACTATGGAGGGAACCCCTGCTTTGATAATGGTTTGTGTCTATATGGATATATGTTGCCTAATAAAACGCTATTTAAAATAAATAAGTTCGTTTCATAACAAACAAAAAAAGCACACGTAGGTAACATTTTCTTTAAATATAAGAATATAATTTATATATAAATACATTTTATTTACAATGATTAAACGATTTAACTATTTTTCTTCTATTTTTACTTATATTATTGTAAAATATACTATTTATTACTATATTTTAATTCTTATAGAATTCGTAGTTTCTGCCCCGACTACGTTTAACAAGTAGGTCCCTCGACAGACACCGTAGTTCCAAACTGCTACGTCACACATTAGTCTTGTCAACACTCGTAGTCTGTCAACATACCGTTCGTATATTATCTCTTAATGTAGGGCCTTTTTTAAGGTTCGTTTAATAATCTTAACAATGTCTAATAATAATAATAATAATAATAACGGCATTCGGATCCCGAGGCGTCTCCCTCTGCTGCTGACCCACGAAGGAGTGCTCCTGCCCGGCAGCACGATGAGGATTAGCGTCAACACTCCTCGGAACATGCAGCTGGTCACAAGTCATCTGCTGAAGGGGACCTCGTTGAAAAGCACCATCATAGGAGTGGTCCCCGACACCAGGGACCCCGACCGAGACACGGACGACCTCTCACCTCTGCACAGGTAGGGTGAGACAGAGTCAGCCCTCTAGGGGTAGGGTGAGACACTCTAGGGGTAGGGTGAGCCACTCTGTTGACCTCTTACCTCTGCACGGGTAGGGTGAGACACCCTGTCATAGGGTACAGTGCACTAGGGACTCTGACCACGACACGGGTGACCTCTCACCTCTGCACAGGTAGGGTGAGACACCGTGTCATACGGTACAGTACACTAGGGACTCTGACCACGACACGGGTGACCTCTCACCTCTGCACAGGTAGGGTGAGACACTCTAGGGGTAGGGTGAGCCACTCTGTTATACAGTACACTAGACTAGGGACCCTGACCACGACACAGGTGACCTCTGACCTCTGCACAGGTAGGGTGAGACAGTCTAGGGCTAGGGTGAGCCACTCTGTTATTCGGCACAGTACATTACAGACCATGAGACGGCACAGATGACCTCTCACCTCTGCACAGGTACGGACAGTGCAAATGATTGACAAAAATAACAAAGTACACAATCACATGCATTGCTGTCTAATAGTAAATAAAACTGTTAAAAAAGGTCAATCTATATTTTATTTCATGTAAAAGCCACAGTCACAAAGCATTACACATAAACAAAAAATAAAGAGATTCATGTATATTTAAACCTGCTAGTAACATATATCTTTGGCCAAGGTTATAGCTGATAGCACAACCTGACTCCTAACACAAATTAGAGTTATAAGACAATTGTATGTTTTAATGACATTGGTGAGTATTAATAAAGAAGATTTAGTATAAGAATATATATATATCCATTGATGGGTTATAGGTACATGGATCTATGGATATATACAGTATATCCATGGAGCCATGTTGTCGTCAAGTATTTTTTTATTTTCTATCTATCGATTTATATAGGCATCATATTCTGGTTATGATTACATAGATGTTTGATGTCCACATTAAATGAGAAATCAGACTTTGTCAGACCATTTTGCAAATAATAACTGATGGCCGTAATATTCCACCAACCATTTCAGTAACCTGCCTTCCATTCTACAAAGTTCTTCCCCCTGTTAGTCTGGAACACACCGTGAAATGGACTTTAACCTTTCCAGTTATCGATTTCACATGTGCTGTCTTAGGCCACTAGTTTGATCATTATCAGGCTTGCTTATACAGTTTGTCAAAACGTATCTTCTGTCGAGATGGTATCTAAACCAAGTTTAAAATGTATGTTTTTTACAAATCAGCAATGTCATGTTAAAGCAGTCTATATGAGCAATGTTAATCTGCATAACATGTGTTGCTGTTGTTAGCTAATTTAATTGGAAGGCTATCATAAACCGCTCAACTTGTATTCTCAACCTGCCTTTCTCACCGTCCTATTAGCATCGGGACAGCAGGACTAGCAGTGCAAGTGGTGGGAAGCAACTGGCCCAAACCCCACTACACCTTGCTCATCACTGGGTTATGTCGATTCCGTATTTCTGGCCTGCTGAAAGAACGACCGTTTCCTCTGGCTGAGGTGAAATACCCGAGTTGCTCGGCTCTTGTCTGTCTGTTTATCTAACGGTGATTTTTAATGGATGTTTAATGGAAAGTAGAAAGAAAGTGTGGAACACTCTGGCTCCATAGAGGTCATGTCGCCATGGCTCCAGGCTGATGTCTCCATGTGTATGTTTAGGTGGAGCAGCTGGATAAGTTGGAGCAGTACACGCCATCCTTCAGCCAGGAGGAGACTGGGGCAGACGGGGAGCTGGGGGAACTCTCTCAGAAGTTCTACCAGGCAGCTCTACAGGTATCTTCACTGTAGGACTGCACAGTTAATCACAGTATTATCAAAGTATGGCCAAGTGCAATATCCAAATCCCATATTCATATGGCCACTAATAGTTCAGCCCTACCTTAGTGTGCCTGTGGCATGTAGCGGCTGTGATTGATAGTCTATCATTACACGGGTGTTATGAAGAAGCATGTGCTCACCTCACATCAGACCACACCACATCACACTTCTGCATCTTGTCGTACAGATAGCCATAGACTTGGCTATCTATTCAAGATTCAAAATTCTTAGTTTGTCATGTGTAACAAGTACAATGGAATGCTTACTCTCCATACACCCCCGCATTCTGAATGACAAGAACAATACTATACTATACTACACTATACTATACTATACAATACAATAAACACTATATATACACTATATACTATATCCTATATGCTATACTATATACTTTAAACAACACTATGCTATAACAATCCTATACACAATAATAAAAGAACAATAAAGTGTCTAATGGATATATATGGTGCAAAAAGCATTTTAAAGTGCCATCAGCACCATGAATACAGTGCAGTGCAGTAACGGTAATGAGTCCAGTAAGTCCAGTAAATAAGTATGACAGTGTAATATTGGTGACAATGTTATGAAAGTAGCAGCACTCCTAACCGTTCAATAGAGCTGCAGTTTTTCATAACTTACCTCTTTACTTGTGTTTGTGTGTAGTTGGTAGACATGCTGGACATGTCTGTCCCGGTGGTGGCCAAGCTGAGACGTCTGTTGGACAGCCTGCCCCGGGAGACGCTGCCCGACGTTGTGGCCTCCATGATCCGCACCTCAAACAGAGAGAAGCTACAGGTGCTCTTCCTCGCTCTGCCTGTCTCGGCCTGTCTCTGACTGTCTTTGTCTGTCTCTGCCTGTCTCTGTCTGTTTCTGTCTGTTTCTTCCTGTCTCTGTCTGTCTCTGTCTGTCTCCGTTTGTCTCTGCTTGTCTCTGTCTATCTCTGTCTGTCTCTGCTTGTCTCTGTTTGTCTCTGTCTGTCTGTCTATTTCTGTCTGTCTGTCTCTGTCTGTCTCTGTCTGTCTGCTCTGTCTGTCTCTGTCTGTTTTTGTCTGGCTCTGCCTGTCTCTGTCTGTCTCTGCTTGTCTCTGTCTGTCTCTGCTTGTCTCTGTCTGTCTCTGTCTGTCTCTTCCTGTCTCTGCCTGTCTCTTCCTGTCTCTGTCTGTCTCTGCCTGTCTCTTCCTGTCTCTGCCTGTCTCGGTTCTGTCTCTTTCTGTCTCTGCCTGTCTCTGTCTGTCTCTGTCTGTCTCTGCCTGTCTCTGTCTGTCTCTGTCTGTCTCTGCCTGTCTCTGTCTGTCTCTGTCTGTCTCTGCCTGTCTTTTTCTGTCTTTGTGAGTCTCTATATCTGTCTCTCTCCATCCGTGTAGAAATACATCATGTGAATTGCAATCTGTCTTATGCAGACTTACTTGCAGACTTGTGTGGGTGTATTATGAGTGTGCGTTGAGTCGGGTCATTTATGTTCATAAATGTTCCCCGGGTGTGTTTTTGTGCTTGGTCTTAATAATAAAGAAATAATAAATGTTCATTTCAAACTAGATCCACTCATCATCATTGTGTGTGTGTGTGTGTGTGTGTGTGTGTGTGTGTGTGTGTGTGTGTGTGTGTGTGTGTGTGTGTGTGTGTGTGTGTGTGTGTGTGTGTGTGTGTGTGTGTGTGTGTGTGTGTGTGTGTGTGTGTGTGTGTGTGTGTGTGTGTGTGTGTGTGTGTGTGTGTGTGTGTTGTAGGTGCTGGATGCAGTGGGGCTGGAGGAGCGGTTCAGGAGGGCTCTGCCCCTCCTCACCCGACAGATAGAGGGCCTGAAACTGCTGCAGAAGAGCAGGAAGCCCAGGCCTGACGATGAGAAAAGGGTAAACAAACACACACGCACGCACGCACGCACACACATACACACACACACACCACGGATTGTGCTTTCTAAGAATACAGTCAGAATACCCCAGTTTCTACCGCAAGCCCCAGTTTGTTTTGGTTTACTTTCTGTTGAGTCGTGCTCTAAGAAACTAGCCACCAAAAAAACATGTTGATGGAGGATTTAGGATGTGGATGTTGTGCATGCCAATGCTAAGGAGCTCTAGGCCCGTGTGCCCTCTTCCAGGGTCAGAAATGAATGAGGTGACGGGGCCTTTCAAATGCCCCTTGTGAATAGAGTTAACGTCTGTATCTGTATCTATTGGTCTGTTGTGCAACATGCATTATACAAACAAAATGTATCTCTCAATATTTGATGATCCAAAATGCCCTCGAAACATATTACACTGGGGGTGGGGGTTGGGGGGGGGGGGGGGAGAGCCTACCCTGGCCTATACACAAGAAGGTGCTGGCTACTCTTTGTTCTGCCGTCGCAGGTGTTTTCCCTGCGCAAGGGTGGGGTGTTCCCCGGGCGCCAGTTCTCCTTGGAGGGCGAGGCAGGGGAAGAGGACGGGGACGACACCCAGGTCCTGGAGAGGAAGGTGCAGGCGGCAAACATGCCTGAGGCCGCCCTCAGAGTCTGCCTCAAGGAGCTCAAGAGGTGGGTGCAGTCACAGACCCCCCGGGGAGTGGAGCCTGTGGCCGCTAACCCCCTTGACTTCATGCGGTTACTCAGGACATACTTCATTTTCCGCGAGGGAGAAATTGCTATTTCCGAACTCATGACGGTCTAATAAAATGTGTCACAAGTGTGATGTCTTTTTAGGTTGTATTTTTTCCATATTGTCTCAGTATGGTCTATTTCCCTAATATATTTCCTTCTCATCTGTTCCTGTCCCGGGCATCTACTTTCTACATCTGGTTCTGTTTCTGTTTATGTTCAGGCTGAAGAAGATGCCCCAGTCCATGCCTGACTACGCCCTGACCATAAACTATCTGGATCTGATGGTTGAACTGCCTTGGGATCGGCATTCAAAGGGTAATATTACACACACTCGCACTCATTCACGCACACACTATCATTATCATTGCAGTCTCGTCGAGGCCCAGACTCCATGCATGGTTGAGTGTGCCTTCCTTGAACCTTCATGGATAAGTGGATTGTTGCACGTGTGACACTCCCATGACATTTGGCTCTGCTTCAGTTAAACCGATACGTGAAAAAACATGCACTCTCTGTACAGACCACCTAGACATAGGCGCCGCTCGCGTCCTACTGGACAACGACCACTACGCCATGGACAAACTGAAGAGGCGCCTGCTGGAGTATCTTGCCGTGAGACAGCTCAAGACCTCGCTGAAGGTGAACCATAAAGGGCCCTAACCCCATGCCGAACTGCGTGTGTGTGTGTATGCATGTAGTACAAAGCACAAAGAGAGATTACAGAAAACATTTTTGTTGCAAAGAAATGGAACACATGAACAATGCATGCACACACAAATCCAGGAGTTGATCTCATCTCAATCCTGTCATTGGAAGGCGAATGACAGGATAGAGGGTATGCAGTGCTCTATAATGCAGACATTCACATAGGCGTCCTGATAAACATGAAGTGTTAAGGTCTCCTTGGTTGTGTTTGGTTTTTCTTGCCAAGGGCCCCATCCTATGCTTTGTGGGCCCCCCTGGTGTGGGAAAGACCAGCGTGGGGCGGTCCATCGCCAAGACGCTGGGCAGAGAGTTCCACCGCATTTCACTTGGAGGCGTCTGTGACCAGTCGGATATCCGGGGCCATCGGTGAGAGAAAGTAGTCCTGCATTTAAGGGATGATGCATTTAGGGCATATTTTCAAATGTATTCACAAAGGAAGGAATGCAACTAGACTAGACTAGAGCACACATGGCAGTGGACAGACGTGTGCACAACGTGTGTTGTGGAAAGCTAATAGTTGCCTTGAGCAATGTTTTACGATGGTTTGAATATGAAATTCAACTTGTATGTTTTTGTATGTTTGTTGCGTGCATGTTCAATAACCATGTTGTAACCATGTATACCAATGACAAAGTAAGTATTTCAAACAAATGTGGTGTTTTCAGGGTTACTCCCTTAATAGTACGCGTGTGCAGACAAAACAAATTAAATACACATGTTCCTCTGAACAAACCAATGGCCCAGCAGAGCTATTATTACTATTATTATTTGCCCGTCAAAACAAGTCGCTAAAGAGAAAGGCATTATCTGCTTTTGATCAAACCAGGTGTATGCCGGAATTAGACTTTAAGTAGCTTATTATAAATAAAGCAGGGTGATAGGGCTTCAGTGAGAAGCAATGTAGCTCATGGAATACAGTCCTCAACCATCAACGTCAGATCCAGGGAACATTGCCTGCAGGTTGTGGACAGATTTATCTTCCTCAAATAGGTTCCAATTATCAGTTGCTGAAAGCTAGATGATTCTTAGTCATTCTTAGCCGCATCTTTTGTGTGTGTGTGTGTGTGTGGGTGTGTGGGTGGGTGGGTGGTTTGAAAGGCTCATAGTGGTGGAATTGGAACACACAACGCAAGATAATATAGTTGCCTTAGCCTTGTCACTGTATTCATCATACAATGAAATTGCGATCACAGTCTGTGGGATTTATAACATGCACACACAAACAATACAAGTAGTACGATTCTTGGTCTGGTCCTCATGTAAAGTGACGCAAAACATGTAGGGCTTCCTCTACCTGTTCCCAATCCCCTCTTTGTTTTCCTTTTTGTTGGGCAGCCGGACGTATGTGGGAAGCATGCCAGGGCGCATTATCAACGGGTTGAAGACCGTGGGGGTCAACAATCCCGTCTTCCTGTTGGACGAGGTCGACAAGCTGGGGAAGAGCCTGCAGGGAGACCCCGCTTCTGCCCTGCTGGAGGTATCTTCATCTCTTGTCAACAGAAATGCTAGATGTGGGTCAACTCAGACAGCCTTTCAAATGTATAGAATGTCAGAGTAGGCATGACTGAGGACTTTGTAGATTGTAATTTCGGCTTCTGATTTGAGAAGAAGCACAACTTGCTGAGCTCACCTAGCGCTCGATTTGGAACAGTTCAACAATGATTCAGGCAAATATTTTCCCCGAGTATGATATTTCACTAAATAAACTAGAGGGACTCTGCAGGAAATACGTGTGGTTGCATCTGGTCAACATTCTATCAGGCATGCTTTTGCATGTTGGCAATATTATGCATGTCATATAGCATGACTGTAGGTGTGTCCTGGGTCATGTGGGGGATTTTGTCCCATGGGCCAATTGGATGAATGCTTCCCATTGAATAACGTTGAGTTCTAACAGATTATTTTTGAGTGCTTTTTGGTTAAGTGTTAAGCATCTTTCTAGGTGCCCCCACCTCATCCATCTGGTTCCCCTTTGCTCCTTGGCCTAGGGTCCAGACATCCTGGCTGTCAGGCGTAGATATGATCGTTTAGGACATATTGTCCATCCTGGCTGGTGGACTATTGTAGCAGACTCCTTTTAGACTATGTTCTACGTTAGACTATAATCAGCATTCCCACATTGATTATGTTTTTCACACAAAGTCTTGTTAGAATATCTTTTCAGCCTTCCCCCTTTCCCGTCTTCTGGTTCTGTTGATTATTTTGGTGGTCCTGCTGCGACTGGACCGGTCCAATGGTGTGTGTGATCCCTGGGAGGGTTTCTGGTTTCCCAGTGATCCAGTTTTCCCAGTTGGTGGGGGTGGTTGTTGCTCTGTGTGTTCGATGTTGTAAGTGTGTGTGTTTAGGTTGCGGGGGTGTCATTAGCCTGGTGGTAGAAATGCACACTAGCGGCTGACATACACAAGTGTAAATGTTTGACATTTTTGGGTTTATCGGGTGAAATGTATCAACAGTTTATGGGGAGGAACAAAAGGCCAGGGTTGAATATGTTCTTCTTCTTAAGTCTTAATAGTCTTAAAATATTTTTCCCACTGTCAGCCTATACCTGTATGCTACCGCAGGTGGCGCTAGCTAAAGCATCCGACGTCCTTCCCTTCTCTCAGGTCCTGGACCCCGAGCAGAACCACAGCTTCACGGACCACTACCTCAACGTGGCCTTCGACCTCTCCCAGGTGCTCTTCATCGCTACGGCCAACTCCACAGCATCTATCCCCCCTGCACTGCTGGACCGGATGGAAGTGCTTCATGTTTCAGGTCAGACTAAATATAGACTAGTATAAGCCCGCTGGACAGGTATCTCTAGGAGTAAAAAATTGGTTGTTCTTGACGGCAGATCATCCGAAACAGGGGGAGTATGTCCTAAACTGCTTTTTGTATGCAACAGAATTCGACCCTTCAGTGTAAGTCGCAAGTAAGACTTGAAAATTTAGGTTAACCTTGTTGCTGTTTGCATGACTTAAAAGAACATTTTAATTACATTCAGTTGGGGAAGCACTGTTTTAATTACACCAGGCAAATGCAGTTACACAGCTAATTTTAGAATCCCCATTAGGTTACATAATTACACTTAATTAATTATCCCGAGAGGACAGAGTGAACCGGAGGTAGAGAGCGCGCCTCAATGCTCTCCAAAGCTGCAGGCTGCACACATGAACCTATTTTTAGAAAGCTATGGGCAAATTGTCAATAGATTTGAAACCAAATTCACTGTGAACACAAAAGTATGTTTGGTGTGTTGGTAGATGATGTTGGTAGACTTTCAGCTCCTCTTGTGATCTGGGGGTTTTAAACACCAGGGACAATCGGTTGCAACAGTATCTCCAGTGATATTACCTTTGTTGAAGCTCTTGTGTGCACTGACTCAAATGTGAAATGTAAAATAAACTACAAAAGCTGTTGTATTGCTACCAACCACTCGAGAAAGTGCTGCGACCGAAAGGAAAGTGTGGAGGAACCCCAAACCAAGCGCCGGTTATCGGTGGAGAGAGGCGTGGGCCGTTGGGGTCCTTGTGTGTCCGGCGGTACCAGAACCACTTCAGGGGAGAGGAACTCTTATGGGCCGTTCACATGTATTCTATCCTTCAGAGGGAATGTAGTGCTGGTGTTACGCGTGACGGTCCGTGGCACGGAAACATCGCATAAGACGGGTGATCCGACCATCACCATGTCCCGGGGGGGGGAAAAAAAGGAATGAAAAAGGAAATTTAATCAAAGTGTTTCATCAGTGTTTCCGGAATACCCAAAAATAACCCCATCAACCCATCTCCCCGTCTCCACCGTAGCCCTGCATGGCTGCCAGAACGAAATCATTTTGAGCCCATGTGGCTCATCAGGCGTACTCGATTAGTCTTTTTATTAACTGGAAAATTACAGCCCGACCTCAACGAATGCACTTTGCCCTGAGCCCCTGGGACACTCTGCACATCACTGTCCATAGACCTACACAATCTACATACAAGAGTTGTTCTATTTTCTATCTTTATATCGTTACAGTACTATTGTACTGTATGTATGTGACCTATCAATTATTTGATTTCATGAAACGGCCGGCAAAAGTCGAAAGTCCCTTCGGTTCCAATAAGGTCAACTTGTCCTGTTTGCAACGTTTGGAATCTGAGCGGGACCACAGCGGGACGGGGAGCGAGTGGTCGAGGTTGAAATGCAGACTAATGGTCCGTGTTCTGAGGATCAGCAGCACATCGTCTCCACAGAAACCTCAGACCAGCTGCCCAGTGGCATTCCCCCAATCCCCAGAGTCCGTGAGTCAACCTGTGAACTCCACATGTCTACCAGAATAAAGTGGAACAATATCTGGTGGGGATGCAACGGGACCGCCATCGCAACGGAAATCTATAATGTCTGTGAAAACTATAAAAAAGTATACCATGGTTTTAACATGAGGAGTCCAAGTCGGGACTTTACACTTTTCCTTTTATACCTCACTTACACTTTATACGGTCATACTGTGTGTGTACTGCTATATTCATTTATGTAGTCGTATTTATTCTGCAATAATGTAAATATGTATACAAATACATAGAAGTATTTATTTTGTAATTGTTTTGAACACATCTGAGTGAAAGAACTTCACAATTCCTCCAATACCATTCCTTCAGGCTTCAGTCTTATATCAATAGCGACACAAATGGCCAATATTTATTGGCCATTTGCAACAAGTACAATGGAACTACTTACACATTCCCTCCTGCAGGATGAATCTACCATAAAAATACTATATACAATAAATACGAACACAAAGAAGAATACAAAGTACATGTGTGGAATTGTGCGAAAGCATTTAAAACGATGTAATGTGTTTGTTTTGTACCAAGGCTACACCCAGGAGGAGAAGCTGGAGATCGCCCAGCGTCACCTCATCCCCCATCAGCTGGAGCAGCACGGCTTAACGGCCAAGCACATCGAGATACCACAGGACACCACGCTGGACGTGATCAGCAGGTCACACACACACACACACACACACACACACACACACACACACACACACACACACACACACACACACACACACACACACACACACACACACACACACACACACACACACACACACACACACACACACACACACACACACACACACACACACACACGGTAGTGTGTCGCACCAGCACATTTAAATGGCCCCATATTTCAGTGGGCAGCAATAGCTCAGAAGGGAGAACGGGTTGTCTGCAACCAAAAGGCTGTATGAATGTGTATATGAATCGGTGAAGGTGAAGCGCTTTGAGTGGCCACTTGGTTATAAAAGTGCTATATAAATGCAGTCCATTTTACCATTTACCATTGAACCACCGTGTGTGAGTGCGATTAGCCACGACAAGCCGTTTCAAAATTGTCATGTGGTATAATGACATCACACTGTGTGTGAGTGTCCAGCCAGATGTATGGTGGCTAGATACACCTACCAGTTGGTACAGTCCACTGGGTAGGCTGGTAGACTGATCAACTCATCATCATACGTCATACGGTTGGACACTCCCACTGTGTGATGTCATTGACAGTGATGACGGTCAATGACAATTTTAACCCTGGGGGTGAAATAGGGGCCCTTTAAAGAAAGATTGCAGTGATCGACTGTCTGCAGGCAGTCCACAGCTGGACAGACCTGTAGGACAGAGGAAGTAACAACAAGTGTAGGCTTTTAAAAGAAGAACATTCTGGATTGACTATGCGTGTTTAAACATGGGATTACCGAACCTATTACTATTACTGATTATTAACCTTTTTTAAGCAGGTGTTTTTGTCGAAAGTGACTTAGAGTGAATTCATTGTGATACGGAGCAGGTAGGGGTAGGAGATCATCATCCTGCCCTGTTCTTGATGATCTTCAACTGGATAAACCTTGTTTTGTCAGGTCACAGCCAGGTTAACGTGTTGAACCCTCTTTGGATTCTTAAACGTTACATTTACTGTGATATATGAATGAAGGAGGCTGCTAATGATCAACTAATCTGTCACACTTGAGTCTATTTATGAAACAATTGATTGAGAATAGGGAGGTCCAAAGCAACAGTGCCAGCTGCGTCTCCCTTTTGCTGATTCACTCTTGTTTTAGTTCTGCAGGCGGGCCATGGGCCGGAAGGCCACTGAGCCTCCCTCTTGCTCCTGTTTGACCAGAGGGTCACTGTGCCTCCCCTCCTGCACACACCCAAAAATCATAACCACTACTGTGTGTGTGTGTGTGTGTGTGTGCGTGTGCGTGCGCGTCTAGGTATACCCGCGAGGCAGGCGTGCGCTCCCTGGAGAGGAAGATCGGTGCACTGTGCCGTGCCGTGGCTGTGAAGGTGGCCGAAGGTCAGAAGGTCACCCAGCAAGAAGGCTCCGCTCAAGAGCAGAGAGGTCAGAGCCCTGTCTGTCTGTCTGTCAGAACACCCAGAAAGTGTGTGTCACAGTCAGTGATGATGACGGTGACAATTCACTCCGACCAATCAGTGGTCTGACGTGTTTCCACATCGCCTTTTGGCGTCACTGCAACTCACTTGGAACCTCCACGGAGGAGATGCAAAGAGCAAACAATAGGACGCTCCACAACTTCTCCTGACGGGAGTAGAGTTGGGTAGAGTGCAGTAAGGAATGTACCCACATATGCAATTGTAGAGGTGCACAAGTCACGACTGTGTGTGTGTGTGTGTGTGTGTGTGTGTGTGTGTGTGTGTGTGTGTGTGTGTGTGTGTGTGTGTGTGTGTGTGTGTGTGTGTGTGTGTGTGTGTGTGTGTGTGTGTGTGTGTGTGTGTGTGTGTGTGTGTGTGTGTGTGTGTGTGTGTGTGTGTGTGTTGAATGGTCAGACATGGCAGCGCCCCCAGAGATGCCAGTAGTGATAGACCGCGTCGCCCTGAAGGACATCCTGGGAGCGCCGCCGTATGAGATGGAGGTAAGAGTCCCCGGGGAGCAGCAGAAGGCATCGGAGAGGAGCTTGAGGGGGGTCGCGGGGGTCGCGGTAGATGGGAGTGATTCCAGAGATCAAAGCGACCAGTGGTCTGGGGAGTGCTGAAGGGTTTGACAGGGTGTTGATTGCGGGCCGGGGGCCTCTCGCCGGGCAGCAAGCGGAAGGGGTCATATGAGGGACGAGGTCGGTTCATAGAATGCAGCGCAGTTGTTTGCGAACTCTCCTTCTGGTCGCTGTCTGCTACTTCTGCTACCTTCTCATGACCCATCGTTGACGTTGCTGGACCACCCCAGGGCATCCCATGCTGTCACCTGTCACCAAGCCATCCCTCTCTTCCAGGTCTGGTGGTAACACCAGGCATATCACGTCTCTCCCTGAGGACGTTAAAATAGCTTCCAAACCACTTGGTGAATGAGGTCTCATTGAGCCAGGCACCCGGAGAGAGAAACATTTCAAGTGGATATGCCGTTGTTGTTGGGCTAGTTTTATACCAACAGGATTACAGTAATTGGTCATTATATATTTTTTGTCATTTATATTTAAACGTAATGGGTTTCTTCTATATTTTCTGCCGTTGTTTTATAGTCATTGATCAGCCAATCTGAGCCGGTGCTTGACCTGGATCTCACCGATCACCATCACTCACCACTTGACTGCTTTAAGACCCAACTTGTTTCTTTAAGACTCTAAGAACCTTGTTTGAGACTTGTGGGCAGAAAAGGCTGATTCAGTGCGACCGATCAAAAACAACCATTGGGGTACATGACGATACAACAAGGACTCTGTCCAGTTGTGGCTTTGGGCGCATACAATATAATCATTTACACTAGTAAAGCCCTGTTTAATAGTCGGGATCAGAGAGCAGGATTAAGCAACTCACGTGTTTCAATCCTAAAATCCTACAAGTACATGTACATATTGTGAATGGTATTCAATACCTTTTTGCCGACTCACTGTGTCAAACTCCCATTGAGGACATGTGGCTGGGTAAACGTTTGACCAATGCTTGGTTTCCTGTTCTCTGACAGTAATGATGGGTAATAATGAGTCTTGTAGGAGTTTCCCCCAACGGATGAAATGACACTGCCATATGTTGCCCCCATCTGGACAGAAATGGTACTGCCATTAAAGTTGACCCTTGATGACCTAGTTAAAATATCTTAAATAGTCTTTTGTACCACTTTTGTACTGGAGAAAATCTTTTCTGACAATATGTACTGGTAACTTTGGTCCCTGAAGTAATTACTGTTAGGGCAACTTTACAATGTTTACTGACTGACGTTTGTTTTCAAATGATCTTCTGTTGCACACTATTTACAAAGGTAAAGATTTAAGAACTACGATCGATTTTCAGATACTTTTTCTTCCCACTAGAGGGCAGCGGCTGATTTGCTTACATTACATACCATTTATTAAATCCATAAGTCCATGTGCCTACCCCTAAAATGCTACTTCTCCCTAGCAATTATACAAAGCTAAATTAGTTGCCTGGCAGAATCATGAATCATTAAAATAATTGTTTTATAAAAATGATATGGAAATACTAAAAGGCACTCAGTAGATCCGCCACACAAAAAAAGTCTAAATATAATCAACTGTTCCTTGGCCCATAAGCAATCTAACCACCAAGTTTAGTCAATTTCTGTACATAACTTTTTGAGTTATCTTGCTAACAGACAAACCGATAAACAAACAAATTACCTCCATTCCATCTTGGATGACGGAGGTGGTTATCAAATTTGGGTGGTCAAGGTCTGGTGCTTTGAAACCATTTTGAGAGCACCAGACGTGTGTGTGTGTGTGTGTGTGTGTGTGTGTGTGTGTGTGTGTGTGTGTGTGTGTGTGTGTGTGTGTGTGTGTGTGTGTGTGTGTGTGTGTGTGTGTGTGTGTGTGTGTGTGTGTGTGTGTGTGTGTGTGTGTGTGTGTGTGTGTGTGTGTGTGTGTGTCTAGATGTCGGAGTGCATCACGTTGCCCGGCGTGGCCCTGGGCCTGGCCTGGACCCCCCTGGGTGGGGAGGTCATGTACGTGGAGGCCAGCCGCATGGAGGGGGAGGGCCAGCTCACACTGACGGGGCAGCTGGGCGACGTGATGAAGGAGTCCGCCCACCTGGCCATCAGTTGGCTGAGAGCCAACGCTAAGATCTACCAGCTGACCAACCGTGAGCACACACGCTGGGCTCACGCAGGCACGCACACGCACAGTCCCTGTAGACATACACGCAAACACCAAACAGCTTATGCAATTACAAACCTGTGTGTGTGTGTGTGTGTGTGTGTGTGTGTGTGTGTGTGTGTGTGTGTGTGTGTGTGGTGTGTGTGTGTGTGTGTGTGTGTGTGTGTGTGTGTGTGTGTGTGTGTGTGTGTGTGTGTGTGTGTGTGTGTGTGTGTGTGTGTGTGTGTGTGTGTGTGTGTGTGTGTGTGTGTGTGTGTTAGTGGTGGGGGGGCCAGACCCGCTGGACAGTACGGACATCCACCTCCACTTCCCGGCCGGCGCGGTCACCAAAGACGGCCCCTCGGCCGGCGTAACCATAGTAACCTGCCTGGCCTCGCTGTTCAGCGGCCGACTGGTCAGGTCGGACGTGGCCATGACGGGGGAGATAACGCTGCGTGGACTGGTGCTGCCGGTACGGTCGGACGCATTACAACCCACACTCCCTGTCAATCTAAATGGGTCTAGGGTCTGCTGCAGGCGTAGCTGTGAGGGAACTCACTGTCAACACCTACATCAGTCATGAGCAGCAGTCTGTTTACAATGACTCTTTTATAACTGCTGTCTGTCGTCGGGTATCGCACATAAGATTTTCCACTCACTGCTTTATACTTGTGTAAACTGGGAAGTGACAATAAACTTGACTTGACTTGACTCTAACGCAGAATTTGATGGTTGAATGATGGGCTTCTGTTGGACGGCTTCTATTAAAAATTACTTCAATATCTAAATATTGAAGCAAGCCACCTTAAAAACTGTCTGAGGTGCACACAAAAGCCCGGGACAAGTAGTTCACATTTTACAGAAATCAACGTCGAATTCAACGTCTTTCAAAAAGCTATTTGCTTCAACCTTTTTTGGGGGGTACGGGTCAATGGCATCCTATCCTACATCACGTGTGTGTGTGTGTGTGTGTGTGTGTGTGTGTGTGTGTGTGTGTGTGTGTGTGTGTGTGTCTTTCGAACCCCAGGTGGGCGGTATCAAGGACAAGATCCTAGCGGCCCACCGGGCCGGGGTGAAGCGCGTCATTCTCCCCAAGCGCAACCAGAAGGACCTGGAGGACGTCCCGGCCAACGTGCGCTCCGAGCTGGAGCTGGTGACGGTGGGAGACCTGGAGGACGTGCTCAACGCAGCCTTCCACGGGGGCTTTGCCAGGGCGGCCAAGGGGCAGGACCGTCCTCAGGTGACCAGCAAGCTGTGAACCCGGAACCGTATACAACGTTCAAAAAGCCTAATGTTAATTAACATGTTTTAATTAATAAATTGATGAAGCCGTGTCCAGATGTGGGAACATTGCGGTTGTTGGCACCTTGGTTTTTGGAAAGCTTTGGACTGTGATTTGATTGCACAATACATCAGGGCTATTACGTTTGCCGATGTAATAATGATTGGTTTCCAACTGTGTGACCTGTGGTCCTGGAGGCTTACCCGAAACCTCACAGTAATGCGGCATGTAACTAACTACTTAGTCTCAGCTTATGTCAGCACTGGCAGACGTGTTGAGAAGGAAATGATGGCGATATGTTTAATGCTTGTCATGTCAACATAATCAGTAGTGTTGATTGGATCGATTTGGTCCTTGTATGACATTCAGGTCATTCCGATTACTTTATTAATCCAGGGGAGCTCAGCGTACAAGAAAAAGAATAATGATATAATGATTCTGCACTTTAATCCAAATCCACTTACATTGAATATAGATTCATGTCATTCATGAGCAGGTAGGGGTTGGACAACTTGCTCAAGGATGAGCAAGATTATGATGTGGATTGAGCCAACAGCCTTCTGAGTGGGAGTCAAACACCAGAACCAATTCTCTATCGTGTTTCCCCTGCTTAAGTCTTTTGAATGACTTCCTACTGTTCTTAAGAAGTGTTACACGATTTAAAAAAGATATATTTCTGACTGGTCATTCACTGTTGTAGTACACACCAAAAGCAATTAAGCAGCATTAAGATTTTAATCAGTACAAGAAAAGGATTTTTGTCATTTTATTAATAAAAGTCCCCCATAACGAGAACATTTGTGTAGTATTTTCAGTGGGAGATGCCTTTTTGTGAATATCTTACCCCGCCAAGGAATGCCATTAAAGGAATTGAATGGCAAATATAACTTCTGACACACTGTATTTGCAGTTAGTTCTGACTTATTAGCATATTAATTACTTTTTTTAAATGTATGCTATTAATGCTAATTTATATGCAAATTTCGGGCTGGGGAAACTACTGCTTCAACATCAAGTCTCTTTAATAATCACCGTTCAAAAAAAAAAAATAGTTCCAAGACCCCTTTATTTGTAACACCCACCCTCAGCGTGTGGTGTGTGTGTGTGTGTGTAGGTGTTGAGGACCCTTTTGGGGAGGACACCTTGGTGGACAATTTTAGTGGGGACTCGAACCTGTGTCTACAGAGTGTTAACCGTCAGCCTTCCCACCGTACCACCAAGACACCGACTAGGACATGATCAAGACGTATATTTGACTTTACAATTCACATGACTTAGAAAATAAACACAGGCATCTACAGACATCTCAGTGGGAATTAAACCCATGTCTTCAATGTCTTTTGGGGAGGCACCCTTCTTGCTGGCTCAATTACAGAGGGAACTCGAACCTGTGTCCACAGAGTGTTAGAGTGAGAGTGTTAACCGACAGCCTTCCCACCGTACCACCAAGACACCGATTATGACATGTTCAAAATGCCAGGTCAGGTCTGAGCTGAGAAAATGTCCTGAAATTCTTCAACAGAGCATGAGCGCCACCAGCTGGTCAAATACCAATACATGTCAGTGGGGAGTCCCCTGGATCCTAAATCAACTGTTCCTTGGCCCATAAGTAAACTAACCGCCAAGTTGTGTCCAATTCCCTTCATAACTTTTTGACAAACCTCACCTCCGGTCCATCCTCCCTGGCGGAGGTTAATAAAAGGAACGTGAAAGTACTCGTTCCTCAAACACGTTCCTGAACACTATTTAGATACATTAGGTAATAACTAAATCCCTAGGCTATGGGGTTAGTGTAGGACGGTGACCCGATGAATTTCCCTTATTCACTGTAAAAAAAAATCTATTTGGATAAAAGAGTCTCCTAAAATGACGTAATAGTATTAATGTGCACTAGCCTAACATTACCACTGGAGGTCGCTGTATCTCACGTATATCTCACGTTAAGAATAAACTCATAAAAGTCAAGTCACAGAACCTTGAGCAGACAGTTTTTGCAGCACAGGGGCCATTAAAAGAAGTCATGTATAAATATAGTTTACAAACCGCATGAGGAAGGATCACTGGTGGTGTGTGAAAGTTGCAGACTCCACGACCACACCCAAGCCAAACCCCGATATTATGCAGGCCTTCCCCAACGAGGCTCTCTCTCTCTCTCTCGGTGGTTCACATTCCTCCACCACACCCAACAGCCCTGCTGAGTGAATAAGAATATCGGACTAGGCATTAGAACGCAACCTATACATAGCTCTCTCTCTCTCTCCGGAGGCCCTGGCATGAGCAGGGCTCGGCATGGTTGGTTCTCCTCTTGTTGGAGAACTACTGGCTGCTACTCACATGTTCACTTGTATTTTTATGTTCACTTTTTTTATTATTATATATAATTACTGCTCATTCACTTTTATTATGCATGGAAGCCTATTTCCGCCACTTGAAAAAAAAACAAACATTAAAACTCATAATTCTGACTTAGTATCTCATAATTATGACTTAACTATCATAATTATGAGATAGTATCTCATAATTATTTGTTTAATTATGAAGTTTCCATGATCTGTCACAACCTACAGGGTCACAAAATTGCATAGCTCCACAGGTTGGGCCCAATTAGTGAATGAAAATGAAACAACCTTTGTTCCTTTTCAAATGGACTAGTTAGGCTATGTGTCAATTTAAGTGGAAACGGTATTACACTGCAGGTTATTAACAACATCACATCATTTCATTAATAGCCCTACATACAGCTAAATCAAATTTCATGACTTTTCCAAAACTTTCAATGAATATACTCCATTACATGACTTTGGAAATTGGTCCTTTTAAAATTCCATGACTTTTCCAGGATTTCCATGACCCTGGGGACCCTGATTAAAGGAGCTAAGCTTCCTCAATCAGTAGTCTGCTCTGTCCACAGCCTCCGTGCTACATTTCCAGTTCAGTCTGTTGTTGAGCTGAACACCCAGGTATCTGTAGCCTTCCAACAGCCTGCTAGTTTTGTATAAGTTTGGAAAAGTTCCTCTGGACAAGAGGGGGAGTTGACTTAGCTATCTCATAGAAATGACTTAACTATCTAATAATTATGAGATATTAAGTCAATGAGATACTAAGTCATAATTATGAGATACTAAGCCATATTTATAAGATACAAGGACAATGAGAAAGTAAGTCATAATGATAGTTAAGTCATAATAATGAGATAGTATCTCATTGTTACTTAACTAAGTCATAATTATGAGATACTACAGTCATGACATATGACCCGGAGAAGTTGCCCTACATAACGACTACAACCACTTTCCCCACACCTGCTTTCAGTCATTTCTTGGGGCGGCATTTCAGATACAATTTAAAGAAGAAATTGAAATTGAATTTAAATTTAGAAATCGAGTCGGCCTACAGTGGAGACGGTCCTATGGGAATTGAGGGAGTTTCAAAATAGGTAGGGTTGGCTCAAATGTATACCGCAAATAGATAGAAAAACTTACGCCTTACGGCTACACATCTTTAAAAATTTAAATAAAATAAATCTTAAAAAAAAAATCTGAAACGATAAAAACGAACAATAAGTGTGAGACTCGCCTACAGCTGAACCGCCATGCAGAAACGTAGATTCTTCTCATTGTCAACAGAGAACTTTGCCGATAATCACATCTGACGGGTCGATCACTTGTGCTAGAATGGATGGACAGGCCTGCTAAACGCTCAGGTGGCCGACAGCCCCCCGAGAGAGCAACCATTCGATGGTCACAAGAGATGGCTTTAAAACGGCAGCCTGCTGCAAGACATGATACGGTCATACAGAAACACACACCTAGAACATAGAAACCTCTCCCCAAAAAGGGACATCAGCGAGAAGCAAGGCTCATGCACTTTCACAAGATGAATGGTTTGTAAACATGTAAAGCAGCCGTGCCCACTGGTGAAGAAGAGAGGAGGTACGCAAATGAAAGGAGTCACGAGCCGCAGAGTATGAAAAAGATAGATTTTATTTAATGACAACTTAAAACTGAAACAAAAACACAGGAGTTAAGGGAGAGCAGCAGACTCCACATTGAAGAGGGAAGGAGAGACGATTGGCTTGACCCCTCCCTCCTCTTCAAACACCAAAAAGGGGATTATTCTAACAAAAATATGGACAAGGACAAATGGATGACGACAAAAAGGGAACTTATAACAAACAAACAAACTTGGAAAACCACCTTCGGAAGAACGGCACAACTTGTTTTTCAACTACAAACGCTCGTTTAGCCACGAGTTTTTAAAAGTGACTTTTCCGTTTTTTTTAAGTCATTACAAAAATGATAATTATGATAACAATCTCCATTTAATAATAATATAACAATAACAATAGCAACATTGTAACGGTAGAAACGGTCCCTTGGTCTTGGGCGGGTAGAGGATCCATCAGTCAGTTTTCTTTCGAGATCGTAGTCAGTGAGGCTAGATGGACAGTGATCAGAAGAGAGAGAACACACACACACACACACACACACACACACACACACACACACACACACACACACACACACACACACACACACACACACACACACACACACACACACACACACACACACACACACACACACACACACACACACACACACACACACACACACACACACACACACACACACACACACACACACACACACACACACACACACACACACACAGTGTGGGTGCATATGCAGTCAGGCCACACAACATGTCAGACTTGTACACATGTATATCAATGTCTGGCATTGGAATTAGACACCAATTCCAAGTCCAGAACATTTCAACAAAAGTTCACTGTGGTGTCTACAAGTCCCTGGCTGAAAACTGCACACAGTGGCAATAGGCAGGCAGACACGGCCTGGACTTAACAGATCCCCCCCCCGGGTGGAAAATTAACAGTACTAGTTTCAGCTTCGCCCCATTTCAGAGCCATTGGCGGTTAACGTTGCAAGCACTCAAGACCACTCATTTCAAAAAGGATCCAACAGAGGGAATGACTTCCCACTGCAGAGCGAGGGCTAGTCCAGGTGGGCTGGCCAGCTAGCTAAATAACTAGCCACATAGTACTGACCAGATGTCCATGGTAGAATATACAGTAAGCCATGCCTCAGGGCGCTAGTGACCAGCGAGCAGAACCCGGGGCCCTGAAAGAAATTCGAAATAGTTCCTCTTAGTAAAGAGCTTCAGACCTGTTGGGAGTGTGTGTGTGTGTGTGTGTGTGTGTGTGTGTGTGTGTGTGTGTGTGTGTGTGTGTGTGTGTGTGTGTGTGTGTGTGTGTGTGTGGGGAGGGGAGGGTGTGCTGAAGATGAGGCGGACACAAAACTCAACACAAGACAAACTTTTTTTTATGCGTGTGTAAGAGAGACAGATCGATCATGAAGTACAAAGTCTATCTGTTACTACACAGTTGAACCCAGGTGTGTGTCCGTTCAACGGATTCCCAATCCATTGGTACATTCCACCCCAGGTGTCCCCGACGTTGGTACATTCCACCCCAGGTGTCCCCGACGTTGGTACATTCCACCCCAGGTGTCCCCGACGTTGGTACATTCCACCCCAGGCGTCCCCCCTCCCCCATTAATGGCTGCCCAATCAAGACAGTCCACTGTGCCCATTCTGTATCCAGCATGTTTTGGGGCAGGGCTTAGGGGCGAGGAAGGGGGGAGAGGGGGAGGGGGGGGGTCACACTTTCAGTTGACCCCCAAAAAGCAAGTAACAAAAAAAATAAAAAAATAAAATAACCCTTGCTTTCCGCCCCCCCCCCCACCACCTCCTTTTTTGATAACCTAGGACCCCCGCCTCCGTGTGGGGGGGGCCTGTAGGGTTGGGGAGCCGGGTGGGTGGAGGGGAGGAAGGGGGGCGGTGGGGGTGAGGCCTCTCAGCACATGGAGATGGTGACGTTGATGCCCAGGTTGCCGTTCTCGGCGAACAGCTGGGCGATCGACGTGTCAAACACCAGGCAGTCGCTGTTCATGATGGCGGTGGCAATGCCCTCGTGGATGGAGCGCGGCGTGGCCTCCCAGGTGAGGCGGCGCCGGTGCCCGTTGAGCTCCAGGCGGTAGGCAAAGTTCTCGGCCTGCTTGCGCGTGCCGATGAGCTGCACGATGGCGAAGAACTGCTGGTGGCCGTCGTACTTCTCCTGCTTCTCCAGCACCAGCATGAAGTGGAAGCCGAAGCACGACTGCATCATCACCCAGTCCACCGCGCCGGGCAGGTTGATGTCCGTGGCCAGGAACACGATGTCCTCCCCCTGGAGACACGCGGGAGCGAGAGAGAACGAGAGACACACAGACACACAGAGAGAGAGAGAGAGAGAGAGAGAGAGAGAGAGAGCGAGAGCGAGAGCGAGAGACACACACACAGGGAAAGAAACAGGAGCGAGCGAGAAAGAGAGGGAGACAGACAGACACGGAGACAGGGAAAGAAACAGGAGAAAGAGAGGGAGGGAGGGAGACACAGAAAGACAGAAACGAAAGAGAGAACAGGAGAAAGGGAGGGAGGGAGACACAGAAAGACAGAAACAGGAGAAAGGGAGGGAGGGAGACACAGAAAGACAGAAACAGGAGAAAGACAAAGCGGGAGGAAGGGGGAGAGAAAGACAGGAGTCATTTTATATTAGTATTCAGCTGCATCGTACGCCATGAGGGGGGTTTACAGAGACATGTGTGAGTATCAGGAAAGGCAAGACACTGACAAAGTCGCATTTTGACATTTTACAGTTTTGATGCCTCGAATGTTGACAAGCTCCACTCACGGACACCCAAGCAGAGTGATCCCCTCTCTACTTCCCCCGCTTTCATGCAGTTCCAGAACATCACACTAAAACCTTCTGCTACTGGGTTGCTCCGCTTGGCGGCACCTCAACAGTAGCCGTCGAGGGAGAGAAGTCATTAGTCACTTTCCCCGCCGGCCCTGGGGGGTGTCAACCTGGCGACCGTGCCGACTCCCTCTGGGCTGCTGTGGACCAAGTCCTCAGCACTCTAGTGGCCGACGGAGCCATGGCCAGGGGTGTAGGTCTGGCTGGGGCCGTGTGTATGTGGCATGCTGGCAGGTGGCGCTGTGGAGGGCTTTACAGTTCGGCACTACCGTGATGAACTGTGGCGTGTGTCTGGCTGAAGCAGGTCTAAGTTAGACTGATTAGAGTCTGGTTGACCAGCCTTATCAGGCCCTAGTCAGACTGATTAGAGTCTGGGGCTTGTAAGGCTGCATACCTGTAGGTCCTTTGTATTCAAGGCTCACAGGTTAAACCAGCCATCACCACACACTCACTCACTCAGGAAGACCGCTAGCATGGATCATCTGCTCCATCATTCAACTACAAAACTTCCCAACAAACTGGTTTTCTCATCTAACTGTCTTCAGGAGGAGCTGCGGCAGCGTCTTCTGCTACCCCATCAT
This sequence comes from Muraenolepis orangiensis, assembly GCA_027704905.1. Classification (NCBI taxonomy): domain Eukaryota; kingdom Metazoa; phylum Chordata; class Actinopteri; order Gadiformes; family Muraenolepididae; genus Muraenolepis; species Muraenolepis orangiensis. The sequence continues at coordinate 25,278,456 of CM051010.1, forward strand.
TTACTAAATTCTCTGAAATAAAAACAGATCTCACACCCCCCCCGAACCACGCACAAACGTCGTGCTGAGCGGGGGTCCCAGCCCGTCTTCTGACCTGCAGCGTGGTGATGGACTTGTGTTGGTGCATCAGGTGGGGCATGACGGCGTCCAGCGAGCCCTGCCACTTGCAGGAGGCCCCGGGGCAGGGGCAGGAGTACGGACGGAACTCGCAGAGCTCCTCGTGCTCCGCCTTGTCCGTGTGCGGCAGCGTCACCTCGCAGCCCGACGAAGCGTACTTGCAGGGGAACAGCACCGAGTTGGCAACCTTCTCCATGGCCAGGTTCCGGATGGAGCCCAGGGGACCTCTGCAGGTGGGGCAGCAGGTGAGCTTGGGCCGACAGTTGGAGCATACCTGTAGTGGGACACGTCAGACTTCTAACGGGGTCTGTTTTTCATACATACAATTGTTTCCGTCGTACTACACCCGTGACAACCTCTGGAGTGAAAGCCCCCCCCCTCTCTCTCTCTCTCTCTCTCTCTCTCTCTGTCAAGGAGGCATGTGGCGAGGGCAGGCGTGTTGTACGTACCAAGTGTCCTGACTGGCACTGCAGGATGGGAGGTAGGACATAGTCGAAGCAGACCGGACACTCGAACAAGCTGGCCAGGTCACTGTTCGAGGCGGTGGTACCCGACAGGGTGGGCACACGCTGGGAGGGAGGGCACTTCGACGTTCCTGTGGGCAGCGCGGTGGCGGTCTGGCGACTCATTTCTGGAACAAGAAGGGCGGGGAGGGCGTAACGTTACGGTGATGTGCTGTAGTGAAGGGCCGGGCCACGGTTCGGTAGTGTAGTTTATAGTGTTTGAATGGTACCGTAGCAGCAGGAAATTAAGATATCGCCTCATCGTGACATTCAATTTTACAGTGGAAATTAACGATGAGAAGATCCGCCCTTAAAATGATCCAAATCAGGTTTGAAACGTCAACTGGAAAGGAAAACTAGTATGTGATGATACAGTATTCCTACTGTGATGACATTTTCAATGTCTTCTAGTGCGCCCTTCGGTCATGGAAGGTTTGCGTCGGAATACAGTCACACGGTCAGGATATGGCTGGACTGCATTTATATAGGTTTTCTAACCTGTGCAGCACAAGTCATACCAGTCAAGCCTCACACTCACCCATTCATACACGGACAGCTGAGTCAGCCATGCAAGGCGATGACACGCCAGCACATCGGGAGCAGTTAGTTAGGGTGTCTTGCTCAGGGACACTTGGCTAAGAGGAGCCGGGGAATCTAACCAGCAACCCTCTGGTTGTCAGACGACCTCTCTACACCCTGAGCTACTGCTGCCCCCAGATATCTGAGACAGGGCAACACCATCTCCTGACCAATGACTCACAAAACGTCTGAACAGCGTCTTAACTACCAACGATTGGTCAACTTTGTGAAAAACCCTGCCTCTGATATTTAGCCCTACCTTTTAAGACGAAAAGGTTACGTCAGAGTTACCCCTACCCTTTAAACCACTGCTGCAGAACGGCTTGAATCGTTGAGCAACACCCACACTGTTTGTCTGGCTGATTTTCATCCACACAAAAAAAAGAATTAAAAGAAAAAAGAAAAAGAAAAAAGGTAGACACTAGACAGAAAAGTGGAGTGAACTCAGATGTGAGGTATGCATGTCCCGAGAGAGAGAGAGAGAGCGAGAGAGCGAGAGAGCGAGAGAGCGAGAGAGCGAGAGAGAGAGACCGAGAGAGAGAGAGAGAGAGAGAGAGAGACCGAGAGAGAGAGAGACCAAGAGACCAAGAGAGAGAGAGAGAGACCAAGAGACCAAGAGAGAGAGAGAGAGAGAGAGCAAGAGAGATAAAGAGCAAGAGAGAGAGCAAGAGAGAGATTCCAAATCGTGCTGTGTGGTTGCCTTGGCAACGGCTCCATGTCTAAAACCCGGGATGGCCTGTGGAGTGGGGTGAGAGGAGTAATAAGAGGAAACCATCAGGGGAGAGCTATGAGGAATCCGGGAAAACCGCTACGTTTGTAGGTAGACAGCCATGATGAAGGGGACAAGATGGAGGAGATTGAGGGGGAGGACCTAAAGGAAAGCACAGGTAAGGGCCAGGAGAACCATCACAACACCTACACTGATGGAGGCAGAACTTCACACCGTTCATGTCAATATTTGGACTCTCAGGATGGTTCTATAGGAACCATAACATGGCAGATGAGGATGAGCAGAAGAACAAGAATGGGTGAACTGATTGTGGTGGATCAGGTCTAGGTGGATATACATTGTACACTCAATGTTTTGATCTGGTGCCGTCCTTATTCATACATTAAACTGATGATATGCAAATAGGTAACAAGTCATTGAAGCACACTGCTTCAACTGTGCATGTGTGTTTGTTCCACCTGCTCGGCATAGCTTAGCCTTATTATAGTCTTACTGACACACACACACACACACCGTATGCTAGCAGCAGGGCCAAGGCCGCTGTCAGTCAGCTAGCTTGGGGGCAAAGATGTGGTACAACACACACGCATCCTCTCTATGATCCATCCCTCTTTAGAAAAGAAAATACCTCATACAAAAGCCTCAATTATGCCTCAATCTCACACACACACACACACACACACACACACACACACACACACACACACACACACACACACACACACACACACACACACACACACACACACACACACACACACACACACACACACACACACACACACACACACACACACACACACACACACACACACACACACACACACACACACACACACACACACACACACACACACACACACACACACACACACACAAACTTGTCATAGCGTCTACATAGTTGTCATATTAGCCAAAAAAGTTTTTTATTTTGATTGTAAAATAATGAATGCATTGATAAATAGTCTGTTGTGAATTTGCAGATAAGTTCTAGCTATTTTGTACAAAAAAGTATGACATCTGCTCCTAGCAACAACCAAAAAAAAGTTAGCATTTTGCTTTAATTATTCAGCAGGTGTAGCAGCAGCTTCTATTCAAAGCGAGTGACAGTCAGTTTAGGTACAGGTCATACAGGTAAGGGTGAGGCACCTTGCTCAGGGAGGCCAACAGCTAGACATTGGGGATCAAGACACAGTGTATGGTTAGGGGTTTGACCCAAAGAGTATCAGACCCCTAACCATACACTATCCAGCCCTACCAGTTACAATGAATTTTATTTTATCCAAAGCGCTTTACAAGTCACGTAAAGTCCTCACATTACCCTGCCATTGCCATGAACCATGACAGCCAGCACGTCAGGAGCAGTGTCTTGCTCAAGGACACCGACAGTTTTTGCTAGGAGGAGCCGGGGATCGAACCAGCGACCTTTCGGTTGTGAGGCGACCGCTCTACCTCCTGAGCTATACTGCCGCCCCACATGAGACACACATAAGACACATATACACATAAGAGAAGATATACACACAATAGCTGCCCACTGCTCCTTATACTAGGATGCAGAGAAACTCATTTCACTGTGTGTACATGTATGTGACCAATAAAGAGTATTCAATCCATCCAGATCCGATGAACACCTGACACAGTTATGCTGAAGAAGTGAGCCGAGTAAATTAGTTGAGTAGTTAGTAGACTTTTTTCCCCCCGCTATCAGTGACTGATCTGTTCTAAGGGCTTGTTTCCACCAAGCTGTTTTGAGAGCCGTTTCGGAGCCCGCGCGTCATCGCGAACCAGTTCTTTGGGTTTCCACCGCAATGGAGCCGCTTTCTGGCTCCGTTAAGTGGTTTGTTTGCGGCTCCACTTCGAAGCTGAGCTGGCCAGCCGGCTCCACTACGTCAGGGGCTGGGGCGGGGCTTATCGGGGCTGGGGGCGGGGCTTATCGGACAAACTCAAAACAAAGTCAAAGTTTTTTTCCGCCATCTTTAAAATCAGTAAAATTCTCCGTGGACGTGAAGGTGACAGTGGTCCGTCGACGAGACAAACTGCGTTTGTTTGCGTTGTTGTCCTCGGCAGAAGGTCACAATAAACTAGAGGAGCTTCTAGAACAAACCGCTATTAGAAAAACTACAGCGTGAGATGTCTTCAGCGGGGACAGAACCGAGGAGCTAATCGATAACAAACTGGACGATACGAGGGGCTAATCGATAACAAACTGATGATCCGCTGCTGTCACTCTGGTCCTGGTAAGTTTTACTTTATAAATCTTTCCCGTGTTGCCAACCAGCTTTGTATTGATAATCTGTTTAGCGAGCTGCTCATTATCACATCAATGTTATGTTCCTATCATCACAAATGAGGAGCTTTGATTGCTAGGCTTCTGTTAGCCGATATTAACCTTGATAACGTCAGGATGCTACTTTCTAAAAACAGTAAAGTGTAATGGAGTCATGTTTTAATGCACTTTTCTCTTGTTTTAGTTGTTTATGGAGTCGTCTTCCCTGGACGATGCGATGCGGAGCTACCGCTCCACTGGGCTGCAGCTCACAGGAGCCCCTCAGCCCATCGGAGCTTTATTAACATGGACTTATTACACTGCACTCTATACTTTTACATTTTGTGATTACTGTATATTGTGTATTTAATGTTTTTTGTTTTTTTTAAATAAAACATTTCTATTTTTCATACAATGTCCGCTTCATTATGCTTTATCAACCGAGAAACATAATACAAGATGACAGTTTTGAAGAAGAAAAGGCAAATGGTCCCTTCTGTTTAAGTCCTCTATTAATGCAGCTCTAACGTCAAGTCCATTTTATTAGTATAGTCCTTTATCACAGTTAGGGGCTTCAACGTAATCGCGTCCATAGCACTAAAGACGAGCAGCTGTTTGTAGCCTCAAAGCCAGCGAAAAAGGCAGTGGAAACGCAAACCAGTTTTTTGCCGGCTCCCCAATTGAACCAACTGCGAACCGGCTCCATTGACACGCGAGAGCCCGAACTGGGCTTTCTTTGGTGGAAACGAGGCATAAGTGGAAAGCACTTGGGTTATTTCTGACCAATCAGTAGCCTAATAATCAGACCGACTTATCAGCTAGGTACACTCCAGTTCCATCCTCAGCCTGACATTTCCGCCACTCAAACAGATTTCCGTAGGACAGGGGGATAAAATTTTGCCTCACAAATCACTAGAGACCACGGTATCAACTTGTAGCACTGATTGGCTAATCGATGGTCTCTTCCCCATCCCCCACATTGGATAGTCGCCTTTTCAACCGAGATATCGCTATTTCATGTCACAATACTGCCACCTGGGTGGAGTGGGCGGAGTCAACGGTCTGGACCCAGGCAAACCAATCAGGGCATCTCATCCCTGATTGGTCCGGGGAATCCATCTAACCATGGCAATCACAGGTGTGTGAAAATGCAACACTTCTCAATGGGGGGGGAAACGTAGGGGAGGGCGGGAAGGAGCAGAGAGGGCCAGGACTGGAGTGGAGTGGAAGAGGGCAACATTTGGAAATTAAAACAACCAAAGTTGTTGAGCTTCAAAATCTTGCCATCTCCCACCCTTTGTAACTCTTGAATGGTACCTCCAGCACCTTTGAGAGACCATTGGTGTGGTGACCAACCATCAATCTGTCAATTCTAGAAGACCACCATGTAACACAGCCACGGTGCCTTGTCACCAAGTGTTTAGCGACAAGGGTTCGGGGCACACATGAAAGTCACGCTCTGCTGGGATAACATTAGGGATTAGGTTCTCTTTGCAACGGTAACGTTTTGGTTCAAATGAATGAGAGACCCACACACAGAAAACAAGAAGAGACACGCGCACAGCTCAAGTGATCTCACAGGGGGATAAACATAGCATCACTTACAGCCAGCACACATGAGATAAGCGGTGTCTCGGCTGATATAATAGCAAACAGACAAGCAGACAGGGCCCCGGGCTTCATTTGGTGCCAGAAAGCTTTGAAAGGGCTTTTAATGTCCTCCAAGTCGAGTCAGCTTTCGTCAGGGCTTTACGCCTCCTAATGATTTAAACTGAAGAGTGTGGCCCAATAAAGATGGTGTTGTTCTTAAGGGAGGGCCCATAATACAATTTCACAGTTTAACTTCCTGTGCTAAATGTGTCATGATAAACAATAGTTATCCAAATAATAGTTTAATCTGTATTACTTCCATGAATACATTTTTAAAGTACACCATTTATATGCCAAATCAGCCACAAACTTGGCATCAACACAGGGATGGTACACAAACACAGCCTATCCACGTTGCATGAGAACATGTCTCTGACACACTAACTACTAACACAAACTAAATATGAAGCCAATGATCCTCTGAGAGAAGGTAAACAGTGGCAGCAGGCTTTAGTGAGGTACATACCTTTTAAGCCATTAATCAACCATTTAAGCCAACCGCCTTGCTTGTCCCAACCAACCCCCAACATCATGCTTCACTTATTCCTGAACTGAGAAAAACTGGGCTCCATCTCCATCTCACGATACAATTTCCATCTGGTCAGATGGTCAATCGAATTTATAGAGGGCCCCCCCAACTCACAACTATAAGCTTCACAGATAGACAGTCCAATTCCTGGCATTAAAGTCTACACCACACAATTACAATTCCAACACATGTAGGGCTTTGCAGTCGTAGCCGAAGTGATGTCATTTGCGTTTTGTAGATGCATGTCCAATATTATTTGGTTCCCGAGTTTTGGATTCATAGAAGTACAGCTTTTCTGATTTTGGGAGAGAAAAGACAGTGGAACGGGCAACACCAGGAAAGAGCTTATTAGCCCTTATGTGCTAAGGGGGTGAAAGCCAGATCTAAATACATGACATGTTTGAAACTGTACAGCAACAGCTTGAGTTCAGTCCAACCAGCAGTCACAGTCTACACGCACTACAGTGGAGGACCAAACACGCAAATCAGCGGGAGAACGCGGTCATCCACTGATTTGACTGGCAGATTGAGAAGGAAACAAAGGGAGGAAACACACCTTCGTCCATAAGACTCCTCAGTACGGCTTCCTTCTTCTCTTGAAATGTGAGGACCTCTGAAAAAAAGAAGAAACATTTATGAATTAAGGACCAAGGATGAATGATAAGGCCCACAAACCCTTACTAGTTATGTTCAGTTCAAAAGCCAGGGAAAGAAATATTTCCACCCAGGCATTCAGAGGTTTGCGTCACATTTCTGTGAAGGGCCCAATTGTTACTTAAACTGTAACCCTCATCAAAAAGTTTAATTTGTCCAGCCATACAAAATATACACATCTAAACCAAAAGACTCGCTGACTCACACCCAAAGCAGGCTGAGTAAACAGAGTCCTGCTGCAGATATGACCTCATGAAATCAACGTTTACATGTAAACATAAGAGAACAAGAGAGGGCCAATTGTAATGTGGTAAACCAGCATCATCATCATCATGTAAATAGGACATCATATTACACAAATCTTAAACAAAAAGGCCGCTGTGACATGGGAAATGTCTCCCTGAACACCCACACAGCCATTGAAAAAGCATATGCTATGTTGGGGCAAACAGAACACCCACACAAATGATGCGCGCGCACACACACGCACACACGCGCACACACACACACACACACGCACACACGCACACGCACACGCACGCGACACCTTGGGGGCAGCTTGTAGAGCCGTCCATCCCTCCCTGTGTGAGTGTGCGTGGGTGGGTGAGTGCATGCGTGGAGACACGGTGGGAGATGAGTATCCTCGACATGCCCATTCACCTTTTGTCCTGGTCCCCTTTTGTAGTGGTTCTACAGGAGTACAGGATTGAAGAAGGACCTCCGGGGGTCGGTCAAACTGCGCAAGGCTAGCTGGGCAGCTTAGCTTTCACTCCTCCTAGAGACACAGAGGAAGAGTGTCAACACGGCCCCGTGTGTGGAAACACAAAACTGTCGAGACTTCGCCGTAGGGGCGGCAGGATGACTCAGTCCGTTGGGACTTGGCTTGGGAACCGGAAGGTCGCCGGTTCAAGTCCCCGAAACACATGGGCACTGCCGAGGTGCCCTTGAGCAAGACCCCTACACTGCAAGGATGGGTTAAATGCAGAGAAACTAATTTCACTGTGTGTTTACATGTATGTGAACAATAAAGAGGATTCAATCCTCCAGATTTAGATTGAAATAAAACATTGTTCTTCCCCCCCCAAAAAACCTTCACAAACCGAAAGGGAGCCCATTCGGTTATTTTCTCCCATTGAGGTCGATATTTAAAAGGTGTGACCGTCTGTCTATTTAAGAAATCAAGAAATGCATGGAGATGGAGATGGTCCACGTTCCAGTTCCTCCTCCCTGTGGAGACTAACTGCCTGTTCAGCACCAAACTTACTCTCCTGCTTTTCAGATCTCAAAACACAACAAAAAAAATAATGTATAAAGTCCACTCCATGGACAGCTTTGGAGCAGTCAGCTCGCGGGCAGCCAAGCTGCAGCTTCCTGGATACATCCTAGTGCTCTGGCAGCCACTGCTGGACGACTGGAAAAGTAGGCGAGGAAACACGGGGGGGGGGGGGGGGGGGGGGTATCTCGTACCGCCACTGTAGTTCCACCGCTGGATGATTCTTCTTTAGCGGCTCCAGCTGAGCAGTGTGTGTGTGTGTGTGTGTGTGTGTGTGTGTGTGTGTGTGTGTGTGTGTGTGTGTGTGTGTGTGTGTGTGTGTGTGTGTGTGTGTGTGTGTGTGTGTGTGTGTGTGTGTGTGTCTTTTCCACTGGGGTGAGACAGGTGAGAAGTGCCTGCCAGAAGCAAGACTTTGTCGTTGCGTCCATCAGGCAGCGGGAGGAACCAAATTTGCCAAACAAAAAAAGGGCAGCTCTCTCTCTCCTCCCTCGGAGTGTCTGGCAGACGGACAGAAAGGGGAGGAGAGTGGAGGAAAACAGTGAACGGGAACTCCCTGAAGAAGAGGAGAACATGAGATGACGAGGCTCTCAGTTCCCTGGGTGGATGTTGTGTTGAAACACTTTTGCTAATGATGCCACGATAACACAGGATTTAAATAGTATGAGGTGTATTATGTGCATCTCATTTGAATTGGAACCGACACACAGGTGCTTTACTTTTCAACGTGTCAAATGAGATGCTTAACGGCCTGTGCAGTAAAAGTACAGAACAGCGATCCCCACCCTTCTCTTTCTCCAAAAGCATGCTCCACCTGGAGCCTCCTGCCGCCCCACACACGGCCTCCGTGTTCCCCTCCCATCACATGTTTCCCCTCTCACACACACACATACACCCTCTTTCAGTGGCTTCTCAGCCTGTGCTTGGCTCTCGCTTTTGCTGTTCTCCCCCCCCCCCCGGTCTCTTATGGTTGTGTTTTTTTTATAATTTATAATTCTCCCCCCTTTTTGCTGCCCCCAGCCAACACATTCTGTCTCCCTGTGAGCTGGTCTCAGGTTTCAGTCTGGTCTGTGTGCTGCCTCACCAGCTGCCCTCACTGACACGTTCCATCCCTCACTAGCTAGCTAGCTAGCTAGCGTGCGTCTTCCCCTTCACTCCCTTCCTTCCCTTCTGCTCCGTCTGGTAAAGTGTGAGCACAAATTTTCACGTGCCCACTGAAACATGCGCAGGAGGTGGACGAAAAGCTCAACCGTACGCCAGGAGGCGGGGTTCGTCACCACGGGGTGCCCGGTAGCCCCGGGGCCAGCGAGAAGTCATGTCGGAACAGTAAAACGTTCAACTCGCTGTCCCGGTCGTGCCAGCGCTAAATAATTCAAAGCACAAAGGACGGCCCAACGGTAGTCTGTGGCAAGCAGCGTAGTATTCTGATGAGGTAAACATCAACAACAGCTCTCAAGCCACTCACTGCTGTGAGGAAGACTGTGCCGAAGCAAAGCTATGCATGATACTGTGTAGGGGGAATTGAGTGAATACTTCTTGGTCTTGGGGCCAGTGTGTTGCAGATCCACTTCTCTGACCGAGAAAGTGGCTGACAGAATGTTAGCATTAAGCCATGGAAGGTCTAGTCTAGACTCTACATTATATGATATTTTCCATTATAGTTAGCATGTTTACATTTCACTCTGCCTTCTTTCTACTTATGTTAGTGCACATACATTTGAATTCACCGGTTCATGAGCTCATTGAAAAGAGACAATTGTTCTTGTTGCTCCTCAGATGGAGGCGTCAGATAGGAAGTGCTGGGCGGCACAGGATGCCCTGAACTCCCAGTCATTCCTAGGGCTCATGGAGCACAGACGCAGCCCCTGTGCTGAACAACACACAGGGTACTGAGTTAAGCGCCTTTCATGATAAACTGGCTAAAGTTTGAGGACCCATGTGCTGTACAATGCAGAAACAAAATACTGCAATTGCTAATGAAGGCAATAGTCATTAAGTGAACCTCCAAAAACTCATCCAGCTGATAATGGTATCACAGTCACAAATTGGGTTCTCGTGTGACATTTAAGATACTTGATAAGAACGTTCACAGATAGGATAACCCCGTCTACTGGTGCATCGGCCGAGCCTTGTTCAGAGTGACAGAAGGAGCATGCAGCATCTCTTCAAGGACCCCCATGGCCAGTTGCAATAAATTCTCCTGACTTTGGACCACATCTGCTCACATCATCACCAGACCCCCCCCCCACCCCTCAACACACACACACAAAAAGGGGGCATGTCAGCGTCAACAACAATGAGCCATCTGGAACGGGCAGCAGTTAATCAGCAGCCTAATAGAGAGAACTACACACTTCATCAACTACAGTACGTCAAAGTAGAAAAAACACAACTAGGAGAGACAGCTGGAGAAGGAAAAAAAAGTCATGCAAAAAAATAAAGAGATAAAAGCAAGAAGCTATTGCTGTAAGAATGTAACAAATATATCCTTTATTACCATGTTGTCTGATGTGTTAGTGTCATTTCTCTGCATTTCTACAGCAGGGAGATGCCGAAAAGATGGGGCCTGCACAGACAACCTCCACAATAGGAGTGGGAAGGAGAGCAGACAGCATTACCAACAAAGAGTCACCTCACATTTCAACTAACAATTACCTCAGGTCAACCACAGCTTTTCAAATAAAACAGATTACACGTCTGAAACAAAACAAGTCACGTCTTTCAGAACACATGCTAATCTTATTTGGGTTATCGTCATTACAATTTCCCTGGCCATTTCCATTGTAATTTAGTTGATATTGGAGCACTGCACTGCACATGTAAACTTAGTCATTGAGTCTCTCAGTATCCTCCCTCTCCATGAAGCACAATGAGCCACTACGGTCTTTGTGAATTGTCCATGCTCAAACACACAGACACACTTAATGTGGTTTGCCCACCAATTGGAAATGCTTGATAACCCTGACACACAAGACAAAAGACTTGTTCAACTCCAAATTGGGTGCATGATCAATATACGGCCAAAAGGGCATGGGATAATAGGGACATTTTAATAACCACTAAATCAACAATGGTTGCCTGTGTATTTGTGTGAGATGAACACAGCTATTGTCTTGTTAATGTATGTCTTGTACGTACCAGCTGTGACTACCATCACCTGCTACCCAGCTACAGTGTAATACTATAGGTTTGAATAATTATAGAATATTGTACTATGAACAACAGTGAGTACTAAAGGCTAGTCAGGGAATTATGCAACAACAAACCTAAAGAAAAATAAGCTGACCAAGCGGTCAGTCCTTCGCGGAAACTCAACGCAATTGTAGCGCTAGTCAATTTCGGTTTTTGGGTTTAAATCGAAAGGATACAGACCACGACCATGGCAGTGGGCAACACAATACCAGAGTCAATCCCTCACCTAAAATAAATACAACATCTGTCGGCTATCGATGAGAACAATGTGATACTGCCTTGAGTAAACCCTAGCCACTGTGCAGATCATGTGTCATATCAGCAACAACGGAATACAAATGGTGTTACACCACACCGTGTTGTAGTTATGCACAACATAACCACATCATCCACAGCAATACCTTTAAACGCACCATGGACCACTACTGGGTGATGGGTTACTTTTAGGTTATACCATAGTAACGCACAGTCAATATGTCGGTGTGGTCGAGGTCACGGTAGAGATCTGGGAAGCGGATCTTGAGGCTACTGTCACCGGCCACACATAAAGATGCGTTTAGTCTTAGCTAGGTGGGCTAGCGCTGGTCTTTCTTAATATGCAACATGCTAGGACTAACAGCTTTCTATTAGACAATGTTAAGTGAAATGCATGCACAATATCCGGGGGGGAACCAAAAGCTGTCATTCAAAGTATACTTGAGACAGGTCACACCACAGTTACAGAAGCGCTGCAGCTCTGCTGCACATCTCTTAATGAAACAGTTTGTTGTCCATGTACGTCATCACCCACCAATCATTGTACATCTTAAATACCAGCAAAACAACCAGTTCATGCTTCTGATACATGAACAATTAAACAACAACACGCACAAAACACATAAGGGCATCATAGCTTAGCTTACGTTGCAGACAAACAAGGCCTACGTGCGTCCTGCCGTAAAGCAGTACACTTCTAGGCGGTTAGCTTTATTGCATCTTATAGCAAATCAGGGAAACGTTAAACTTAACTATCTGTTATTGCATAATATCGATTGTTTATTTTCCCACCACTACAATCGATAATAATTCGACAGTCCTAGTAGTGCCATGCAGACGTGTGTATCTTACACGACAAGAAGCACTTAGCATTATCGAAGCTAACTGTCGAGCTAACACCTAGCTAGACGCTTAGCTGCCATTTGCTAAAGCAACGGCTGTTGTTTTCCCGAAAGACTGTAACGAAAATGTGTGTTTTACTCGTGATACATACCTCAGATGGAGTGTTCCAGATAACACTGTGACGAAACGAGTAGATGTCCTTCTGAGTTATTCACCAAATTATTCCGTTTATCGAGTTTTTATTCGTTAGCTTCGACGGAGCCAACAGTCACTTTGAGCTCAAAGCAGACCGGAGCCTCGCAAGTGGGAGGGGCTAACAACAGACACCGCTAGTGGGAGGTCTTATTTGGACACCTCAAGTAGGCGGGGCTAATGTCGGACACTACAAGTGAGACGGGCTAATATCAAGTGAGAGGGGCTAATATCAAGTGATGGGGGCTAATATCAAGTGAGAGGGGCTAATATCAAGTGATGGGGCTAATATCAAGTGAGAGGGGCTAATATCAAGTGATGGGGCTAATATCAAGTGATGGGGCTAATATCAAGTGAAGGGGGCTAATATCAAGTGATGGGGCTAATATCAAGTGATGGGGGCTAATATCAAGTGAGAGGGGCTAATATCAAGTGATGGGGCTAATATCAAGTGATGGGGGCTAATATCAAGTGAGACGGGCTAATATCAAGTGAGAGGGGCTAATATCAAGTGATGGGGGCTAATATCAAGTGAGACGGGCTAATATCAAGTGAGAGGGGCTAATATCAAGTGATGGGGGCTAATATCAAGTGATGGGGCTAATATCAAGTGATGGGGGCTAATATCAAGTGAGAGGGGCTAATATCAAGTGAGAGGTAGGGCTGGGCGATATGGACATAAAACGATATCACGATATTTCATGGTATTTATTGCGATAATGATAAATGACGATAAATAAAATCTTAATCCTTACCATCATCAAATACTTAAGGGATGATGAACGGAACGCTCATTAATGAGTCGGTAGTCGGTCCCGCTCATATCGAGTTTTAAGATTATTTTTTATGAATTATGTTGATATAATATATAATATTAGATTAGATTAGATAAAAATGTCATTGTATGTACTGTCATTGCACAGCACAAGTACAGTACAGCGAAAATATTTAGCATCTATCAATATAATATAATATCAGGCACCGTGAGTGGGAGGGTCTCATATCAACATCTTATAAAAAAATGTTAATTAATAGTAATAATAATAATAATAATAGTTATAATTTATTTATCCATATGTTATTTTTATTTATACATTTCCTTTTTCTTATTTCTCTTTTTTTTCTCTCTTTAGCTTTAGCATCCATATATTATCCATCTGTATTTAGGGGGGCAGTCTACTAACTGAAGTAGTAGATTCCTATTCCTATTCCTATTGCTGGAGAGGGGGGGGGGGCGAAATCAGTTATTTTGATTGGTTATATGATCACTGGCACGTAATGTGTCCTCTAGTTATAAAAAAATATTTGTTTAGCGAAGCCGGAGGCCCTACGCATGCCGAGGCCCTAGGCATTTGCCTACTCCGCCTATAGTAGGAGGCGCCGGGCCTGGTCAAATATACCCTTTAACGTCACCCATTTCAATGACATTTGGTTCGGTTCTTCCTCGCCTTCTTGTTTCACGTTGATTGGATTTCTTAGCTGTCACCAATCAATTGTGGGACGAACGAAAAAGCCCCTCCCACTTATAGGTATCCGCCCACTTGCGGATCCGGTCTGCAGAGATATGCGACTGCGCACAGTTGTTGAAGTTGGTCGCTGGGACGCGCTTTTTCCAGATAGCAGCTGCCACCGTAGTGTTACTTTTTATTTGGTTAAATATAAACATGAATGGAGTTGAACGGAGTTTTGAATTGTATACCTAGTAGGCCTGGAGAAGAGAGAGAGAGAGAGAGAGAGAGGAGAGAGAGAGGAGAGAGAGAGAGAGAGAGGAGAGAGAGAGAGAGAGAGAGAGAGGAGAGAGAGAGAGAGAGAGAGAGAGAGAGAGCTACATCAACGGGGATTAGAGTAAAGGACTGGTTATGTAAGAGCATTGTCCGTCTAGGCTAGGACCAATATAGGCCCATATAAAGAATGGAGAATTATTTAAACATACATGTTTGGAAAGAAGAAAGAAGAAATAGGGTGGAAAATGAATGATCTTTTAATGTGAGATTTCACATTAAAAGATCATTATAAATACATAGTCTTGAAGGGCACACAGGAGTCCTGTGTGCCCTTCAAGACTATGTATTTATAATTTGACCATTAACCATGCATTTCTCACTGAATTTCTGACAGGATAGTTTTATTTGTGTCAAGTGTATAGCACCTTTTCCTTACAGGCCCTGCTTTATGACATATGCTGTATATCAGATCAATATGCAGAAAGTGGGTCTAAAACATGATACATACAGTACATGTAAACTAGTGCATGCTAATGTATTAGCCTATAAGGCCCATAAGTAATCCAAGTAAGTCCAATTCTGTACATAACTTTTGGAGTTATCTTGCAAACAGACAAACACACACACACACACACACACAGACAGACAGACAGACAGACAGACAGACAGGGGTGAAAACATAACCTCAGGCAGTGAAAGAAAGAAAGAAAGAAAAGAAAGAAAGAAAGAAAGAAAGAAAGAAAGAAAGAGCTTCAGTAAGGGAATGCCAAGGAAACACGAACACTCATGGAGTTAGTCTGGGAGCGAGGTTTGGGGGGTGAGGAGAGAGGATGCAGGCCTTGTGGGGGGATGGGGCCTCCAAAACCCGCGGGAATGCTAAGCTGTTGTGGAATGCCAGTTGAATGTGGACATTTCTTCTGGGACCTAACACATGGTGAGAGAAGGAAATTAGGTGCGGAAGGCAGGAGAAAGAGCGGGACGGGAAATATGTGGACTCTACGGTAATGGCGAGACGCTAACGCACGCGGAACAACGGAACCACCGCGTTGCGAGAAGTGTGACAGAACAAAAAGAGAAAGAGGCAAACAGGGGTAAAGCGAGTCGGACACAGTGAAGGGGGCAGTGGAAAAACGGATTTCATAAGGAAGGGAAAGGAATGTAAGAGGCAGAGCAGACATTGTGTGTGTGTGTGTGTGTGTGTGTGTGTGTGTGTGTGTGTGTGTGTGTGTGTGTGTGTGTGTGTAGAGCAAGACTGAGGATTTAAAGAAACAATAGATCTAATTACAACTTTTTC
The DNA here is from genome assembly GCA_027704905.1 of Muraenolepis orangiensis. Taxonomy (NCBI): domain Eukaryota; kingdom Metazoa; phylum Chordata; class Actinopteri; order Gadiformes; family Muraenolepididae; genus Muraenolepis; species Muraenolepis orangiensis. The sequence continues at coordinate 25,294,257 of CM051010.1, forward strand.
CTGCACCCTGTCCTGTGGTAGTTTTGGGGAAAAAAAGCATGTGCAAGAGACACATATAATCAAATACATATGGGGGCACACACACACACACACACACACACACACCACACACACACGCTTATTCACTCTCAAAAGCAATAATTCTTATTTGCACAGAAGAATGTACAAAAAAAAGAGTTTTAGCAGTTCACCAACAGAATTGCATCCAAAAACAATCCAAAAAAGATAGTCTTTTAAGTTGACACTGGTCTAGGACCAGCCACTTAGGAAACATTGCCAATGCTGTAATAGGAGATAAGATGGCCAAGATGGTGACAGCAGCAGCACCACCCGCTTGTCTTGAATGCCAGCACAAGCTATTTAGCAGAAGGAAGGCATCCTTGGAGCAACTTTCTATATTTATTTCTGTGTAGTGTGTGTGGTTGGTGGCTGGTTGAAGCAGCCTCACCTGGCCCCAGTCAGACTGATTAGAGTCTGGTTGAAGCAGCCTCACCTGGCCCCAGTCAGGCTGATTAGGCTCTGGAGCTGGGTGAGGCTGCACAACTGTGGTGCATTGGCCAATCAAGTCCCACAGGATAAACCAGCTGTCACCACACACACACACACACACACACACACACACACACACACACACACACACACACACACACACACACACACACACACACACACACACACACACACACACACACACACACACACACACACACACACACACACACACACACACACACACACAGGAGGAGTGTGTTACACCTGTTCTGGCAGTAACGTCTTGCCAACTCCCTCATACAACTGGTTTGTACGAGGAGGTTGTCGGTGGAGCCCAGCAGAAACACTTGGGTGGCATGTGGCAGGGTCCAACTTTGGAATTAAAATGAATCTGGAGCCAATGATTTGAAATGTAATCCAAACGCTGTATGTGTTCCATGCAGTTCAATCTACATTTCACTCAGTGTTGAACTGAGAAACTGAAATGGTCTGAAGCAGTGTTACTCAAGTGGGGGTACATGCATCCCATAGGGTAGTACTTTGAACGATTGCAGGGGGTACTTTCTAAAATGTTTAATATTTTTTCATGGTTAATATTGGTTATGGTTATCAACCATTGTAAATGAATTCCAATTTCCTTAAATGCACTGAATCTGAATAACGCCTTTTGATAAAATGAAGTAAATCTGCATACTAGTAGTATTTCGGGGATATATATGTCCAATAGAAGCATATCACTTTGACCTTGCTACTTGGCTGAAAAAAATAATTATCTTATTTAGAGGGGGTGCATTAGTTCGAACCACTGGTCTAGAGCAGCAGGAACACAGCTCGTCATCATCGGAATTCATATCCGAATTCTGGTAACAAAGGCAAGTGGAGAGCAAAGGCAAACCGCATGCCACCGTCGTAGCTAATTAAATTATTCCCCCTCTTGTAAAGATGGGCTTGATTTGAAGAGGCATGTTTGTTTCCAGTATGGTGGGAAGCTGGGTCTTGTCCCTGGCCAGATTGGCACGTTTGATGGTAAGCACATGGAAAGAAGTCATTATTTTCTGGCCAGATGAACGTTTGATGGTTAGCACATGGAGATAAATAAATAAATAAATAGAAAGAGACGAACAACACTCACAACACGTTTGATGCTGGCACATCGTTTCAATGGAGCATTGTTGAGTAACGTTTTTCTAAACAACTAAAGGAAATGACGATCTTTCATAAGCAGGGATGACCATGAGCATCTCAGCCGGTCAGGCTGTCACTTCTTCAACCTCATTATTTGTGACCGATTTCACTCAACAAACACGTGTATTTTGAATAGAAACCTTCCTCCCACCCTCCCACTTCCCCCCCTTACTCGTTTCTCTCCCCTCTCCACAGATGAGGTCCTTCACCTCATCACATCCAGCCATCCTACCACATGCTCCCTGGATCCAGTCCCCTCCCCTCTGCTTCAGTCTACTGCACCTGAACTCCTGTCCTTTCTTACACATCAACACATCTCTGACGTCCGGATGCTTTCCCGCTGATTTCAAGAAGAATTGTCCTTGTACCTCCACCCGAACCGCCACCAGTCTGGTTTCAAGGTCACTTGACCGAGACTGCCCTCCTGGCAGTGACTGAGTCGCTCCATGCTGCTAGGGCGAACTCTCTCCTCGGTCCTGATGCTCCTGGACCGGTCTGTAGCATTTGACACGAACCACCAGATTCTCCTCTCCACCCTTGAGGGTTAGGTGTCTCTGGCTCTGCACTCTCCCTATTTGCATCCTACCTGACGGGTCGCTCCTGCCAGGTGGCACTGAGAGGGTCTGTGTCAGAACCACACAGACCGACTACTGAGGTTCCACAAGGATTGGTCCTGGGTCTTCTTCTCTACATCTTGGTCTGTTATCCACTCCCATGATTTATTCTCATATCAGTTTTACAAGCTTTACTAGCGTCTTACTAAGATTGTTTACTGTAGTTAGTGATGTATTGTTCTATTGTTTGCCAACTTTTTGTATCATTACCTGAGTTTGGTTCTTGGAGACTTGTTAGAAATTAAATACACTTATGACTTCTGGTGACGAGTAGGTCTCTTGCCTACCTTTGTTGAACGCACTATTGTAAGTCACTTTCGACAAAAGCGTCTGCTAAATGACTAATGTAATGTATGTTTGAGTCCACTAATTAAACGAAGTTGGCTTAACTAACCCAATTACTGGAGAGCAAAATCAAGAGTTATTCAAAATGTATGTAGATACATTACATTTGGATATTAGAGCAGAGTGTCAAGATTGGAATAAACCCTGTTCTGTCTGTTGTCATGCTATATATGCATTACAGCTAACTTTACTTAAATAAAGTTAAAACCCTAACCTTAAAAGGGCACCAGTATTACAATTTGCAATAAAAAACACAGTTGTAATAAAATATGGTAATGTGGTGAGTTGCAGATAAACTGAAACACTATGCAGTCTTGTTTATGACAAACATATGGCCTTTATTAACAGTATAAAGACTATAGGTCTATGTACATCTCTCCGTCAACAGGCTGCTGTCTTTGAAGGACAGTCTATTAAACTCTCTTAAACAATTCACTCAAGCAACCCCTCCTTCCACATCTGCAAATTGAGAAGACAACATCACATCATCAGCTCAACAAAATCATGTTTACCCGCTAGCTTCTCAAAGCAAGAATCGAAAGGAAAATCATTGAATTCCGTCTTTAGAATGACTGTCCACTAGTGGTTCAATGAGTCAAGTGTGAGGGCTTGGGGATGCTGGGGTGTGGCAATGGAGCAGACTTGAGGGTGTACAAATAGATCAATTAAAGCAATAAGACGCTTCTTGTATCAATCATCTCCAGAATGGTATCAGTGCCTTAAATCTTGGCGCCCGTATTAGAAATTAAGCCTTTCAAACACACGCCCTCTGGCTCTTTAAACCATATTAGGTTTACAAAGTGGGGAAGCCAAGAACGAGAAAGATGATTAACACACACACAATTGAACTAGGAGGGCATCATGGCAGCAGCAATCCGTTCAAAACTGTAGAGTCTGCAAAAAGCTCATTTAAGTACACATACTGTACATACTCACACACAGTTTCACTCTGCATGAAGAATTTACAATACCTGGGTGTCAATATTCTCCAAAACCCACATTAATTGAGCTTGTGCTGCTTTTAGATCACAAACCAAAAGGAATGGTCACTCAGGTCTGGTACAACAGGCCATTTATATCATCTATCAGACATCCTGCTCATAACTCAAAAGGCGCCTGCTGTAATGCTCGATGATGACGACTCTCAGACCTCAACAAAACTTCAGTTGAAGGAGCAAGTTAAATGTTGATGCCTTAGTGCACAACGCCCCCTAGTGGATGGACATGTGTAGTGTTGTAGACCTGGCAGAAACCCAACCTAGTTTCAACAAACCTTCAATATACAGAAAACATTTGTGCACTTTTTCAATTACAAATCAACATTATGAACAAAAAAACAATGTACATGAAAAGTGTAGTTGTACAGGGCAAATTAAAGAACATCAATGTCCTGATAGCTGTTTAATAGATAAATCAAATTCAGTGCATATTAAGAACAGCTGGAGGCAGCACTGAAAACATCCTCTAGTTGTATTGGAGTTAGAAATCAAGACACTCCAAGCTTTATGGAAATACTCGCCAACTTCTACTCCAACCCAAAGCCGATTTGTGTTAAGACTATTTGTTGTTCATTTGTATGAAGTATAAGTAATAGCCGTTACAATAAAGTTTTAGATTCAATAACCAATTTGTGACTTTCAACCAATTCTTCCACTCAAAACAAAACTGAAGAAACGAGGAACATGAATGAATGAATCCTTGTGTTGAGCCACCTTAGAACAGATGGATGACAACGGAGACAAGGATTGACTTAAAACAGAACAGATAGAGTCCGGAGACCCCTTGCATTGGGTCTTGAGTCTCAAACAGGGACCTAGTCATGACACAATTGCTTGATTGAGAAAAAATATACATTTCTTCGATTTTTTTTTGTGGTTGTAGACGTACAAAACAGTTCCCCACAATAAAGACAAACCTATTTCCAGGTAATGCTAAGGAGGGCCAACGTTAAGCTTAGTATGAATATGCTCAAACTATTTCCATTTTTAACTGAAATTTAGGCAATGAAATCATTGTGGCAAACTGAAACAGCCCAAAAAAGGCATTGATTGTATGGGAATATGAATATGGATCACTCTAAATCTGCAACCGACCGACGGGTTGAAGGAAACAGACACGAACCCAAAGGCTAAACTCACTCTGTGAGGGTCAAACCCAACAATAAATCTCACAGCAAATAATCATTCAAGATCAGCATCCCCTGCATTTCAATTCCGACAACCACCACTAGAGGCAAAGGCCGACTTCAACTCAAATGTTTTAACCAAATTATAAAGGGTAGGTAGGTTTTGACTTTCAACATTATTTAAAAGGGATGTAGATTAAAAAAAATTAAAAAAAACAGTCAAAAGTGTTACTTGTATGGCAACTGCCAACAGAGTCTCATGGGGAGTCTTGAAGTGAGGGTCATGAAGCAATCTCTCTCTCTTTGTCATGGACGCCAGGTTTGTCCAGGACCATTGTGCTGCTGTCTCCCAACAAAACCCATCATCATCTCTTGTCCCACAGTCCAAAACTCTGCAGTCACGAGATCACAGCCCTGGACTTTAAGAAGGTGCAATTTGTGCTAAGGGCTAATGTTTTAGTTTGGTCGATGCAAATGTCGTTTTAGCTTCATCAAAGAAGAGAGCTGAAGAGGGGAACGGTCAGGAGGACAAGAAGGGGGCTGAAGAAAGTCCCAACAAAACTTTTTCAATAGCAGCTTGTTTGGTGTTGAAACTCTTTCATTTAAATACCAAAACAATTAACAAAACAGTGTCTCTCTTTCTCTCTCTCTCTCGAGCGAACCTTCTTGACAAAGACGGAAAAAAACACGTTTGGATGCATGTGGCCACAAACGTACACACGTGTTGTGGATATACACCAACAGTACTCTGTGTGTGTGTGTGTGTGTGTGTGTGTGTGTGTGTGTCTACCCCAGCAGGAGGCCTGACAGGGCGTTCAGGTCCCTCATGTAGGGGTTGTCGCTAAGGATGAGGTCGATGCGCATCTTCTGCTCGGGGAAGATGTCGTAAAGATTGGCCTTCAGCTCCAGCGTCTCCCTTGGCGAGCGCTGCGGTGGCGGGGTGGGGGACGGCGACTGGGAGACGGAGGGGGAGGGCGAGCGGCGCGGGGGGGCCCACTCCGAGGGGCCCGAGTGAGGCCAGAGGGGCTGGGGTCTGCCGGGGGCTGGCTGGGGCCACGGCGAGGCGGAAGTCTGTGGGGCCTGGACGTAGCCTGGCTGCTGCTGCTGCTGTGGTTGTTGTTGTTGGGCTGGGGGCCAGAAGTCTGCGTGTCTCCTGGGCGGAGGAGTGAAGGTAGTCTGCCTAACAAACAGACGGGGAACGAGAGTGAGACTAGTCAGCCCTTAACCACAGACAGCATGGTCAGTCAGACCTTCACCCACTGCAACTCTTCTCAGAGTTGCCAGAGTGATTCTACATCATTCCAGAACTTACTTGCGCAGGAACAGCTCCAGGTGCGGGCCGTACTTCCCCAGCGGGTCGTCTGGGATCATAAAGAGGTCCTCCACAAAGGTAAACTGAAGCAACCTTGGGGGGGGGGGGGGAGAATTGATTGAAAACCAATTCAACCATTCAAGTTCATTTGATATTGATACTCAAATTAACATGAATTGATTGATACTAACCTTTGCATTGTGCAAATTGTTAAATTGCACTGTTCAATTATTAACAGTGAACTATACACCGATGTTAAACAACATATCTAACCACTACACATGACCAGTAGACAGAAGACACACAAACCCCAGAATGAACCACAAAGACCCATACAAAAATGTTAAAGCACTTTAGGGAGAATGGAGTGATCACATGTTCACGCATGTGTGGAGAATTTAGTGAGACGTTTAGCTAACTGGGGTGCAGTGGGGCCGATATTCACACGTGCATTTGCGGGATGCCTCGGAAGGCATCATGCCAACATCGCAGATCAGATACGCAGCTATGAAGAAGTGAGAGCCGATCTTGGCCATTAAAGTCATGACGCTTTATGTCCAGAGTGTGAAAGAGTGAGTGAGCGTGTCAAACCTCTCCAGGATGATGCGCCGCCAGGCGGGCGACGTGTTGACAAAGTCCCTCAGGTTGTCGTTGGTTACAATGACCCCGTCAGTTTTCTCAGCCAAGTGGAGCAGGAACCTGCGGACGGAGGAAATCGGTTGAGATACTTAAGTTTTTCAAATCTCTCCTGACCCCCCCAAGCCCATTCATCTCCGAGCTCCCAGTGGCCCCTGGCCCCCCAACATCTGGCAGGAGTGTCATGTCTGGAGGGAGTGTAACATCTAGAGCATGGGTGGGCAACAGGCAATAATATTTGGCCCGGAAGATTATTTTGAGAATAAAAATAAAATATTATTTTGAGATTTTTTTTTTTTTTTACAATATCGGACCGATAGTCGCACATATAGGCTATAATGTTTGTATCGAGAATGCACTGACATTTTCCGCCAGGGCTGAACTGGCCATCTGGCATACCGTGGGCCGACACAACTGGTTTGTCTTGTCTGATCGGTCCGACCCATAAAACAGGTAGATCGGCCTATTGGCTTTTATCTACGAGGTGATACGCAGGACCCCCCCCCCCCCCCCTCAACGTTCTATGATTCATTTGAGTTAAAAATTTAAAAATAGTGTGCGTTAAAGTCTCGAGATTAATCACATGCGTTAACTTTGACAGCCCTAGTTCTAATGCTTTGGTGTTCTGACTTTTCTTTTGAAACACGGAAATACGTTTCAACGTTGTTGAGAATCACAACACAAACTCGCAGTGCAATGGATTGGGTGAGTAATCCCCACTGCTACCTAGTTAACTAGAACACTAGTAATCCCCACTGCTACCTCGTTAACTAGAACACTAGTAATCCCCACGGCTACCTCGTTAACTAGAACACTAGTAACCCCCACTGCTACCTAGTTAACTAGAACACTAGTAATCCCCACTGCTACCTAGTTAACTAGAACACTAGTAATCCCCACTGCTACCTCGTTAACTAGAACGCTAGTAACCCCCACTGCTACCTAGTTAACTAGAACACTAGTAATCCCCACTGCTACCTAGTTAACTAGAACACTAGTAATCCCCACTGCTACCTCGTTAACTAGAACACTAGTAACCCCCACTGCTACCTAGTTAACTAGAACACTAGTAACCCCCACTGCTACCTAGTTAACTAGAACACTAGTAATCCCCACTGCTACCTAGTTAACTAGAACACTACTTTACATTGTTAGCAGGCTCACAAAACAAACTGTGTTAGTCGACTAGCGACATTGCCGACCCCTGATCTAGAGAGGGCGTAAAATCTGGCGGGAGCGTAACGTCTACAGAGAGTGTAACGTCTCGAGGGGAGCGTAACGTCTACAGAGAGTGTAACGTCTCGAGGGGAGCGTAACGTCTACAGAGAGTGCAACGTCTCGAGGGGAGCGTAACGTCTACAGAGAGTGTAACGTCTACAGAGAGTGTAACGTCTCGAGGGGAGCGTAACGTCTACAGAGAGTGTAACGTCTCGAGGGGAGCGTAACGTCTACAGAGAGTGTAACGTCTCGAGGGGAGCGTAACGTCTACAGAGAGTGTAACGTCTCGAGGGGAGCGTAACGTCTACAGAGAGTGTAACGTCTCGAGGGGAGCGTAACGTCTACAGAGAGTGTAACGTCTCGAGGGGAGCGTAACGTCCGGAGAGAGTGTCATAGATGAGAGAGAGTGAATACATGCTGATTTTGATCCAACATACCTGTCGTCATGGGAGGCTATCCTCTGACCACACACCTCTCTGGACGGGGTGAAGGAGAGCAGCCTCAGGTTCTCCAGCTGATTCAGAAAGTGTTGCTCTGGAACGAAAAAGGACAGGCTGTAATGTTGATGTAACGAACCACCCACACACATATACACAAGCACACACGCACACATATATACACAAGCACACACACACACACACACCAATGGTAAAGCGGTCCCTCTTCTGTCTCCACTGGGGGACAAAGACGGTGATCTCCCGGTGGCCCCGGGTCCAGAAGGCCGCCACAGCCAGCGCGATGCCACGACACGAGAAGAACCGGTGGAGCCCGTGGCTGAGGGGGACACAGGCAGAGGAAAGAACAGGATGATTGACAGGGCTAGAGGCAGGGGTTCCGGTTCGAGTTCAGAAGGTCAATATATATATATATAGATATAGATATCTATAGATCTATCTATCTATATAATAAACAGGAAGTAAATCAATGACGTGGTTTATGGGAAACGTGGCGTTGTTATTTTACAGCTATAACAAAAAAGAAAAAAAAGAAAAGAAAAGAGTGTTGAAGAGGAAAGTGTGCTTTAGGTTCGTGGTGTTTCCACACCACAGAAACACACACAAGACACGGAAGTCAGCGTCACTCACAGCTGCTAAAAAAAAACCACATGAAAACAAAAAACAAACAATAAAACATGGTGGCCACACGCATCACAACGCAACGCCCATACAGACGGCTTCTAGGGGCCTCGTCAGGTGACCCCCCCCCCCCCCCCTCCCCCGCCACGCAAACAAAACACAGAGCAATGTGCGTCAATCGATAAATGCCACGCCAGACAGGGTTTCCATGGCAACACAACAACAACAACATGCGACCAGGTCGGCAAGAGACAGGCTGATGATGACGGATGTTGCCTCTCTTTTGTTTGGCTTTTTCCCTCCAAATTCCCCTCGTGCGTACAACTAACTGCATGGAAATTTCAGTGCGTTTCAGTGAGCTCCCATTTCCTCCAAGGGTTAGACTCTGAAACAAGTTGCTATGGACACAGCTGCAGTGAAGTATTTTGCTGCCAGAGTATTGCATTAATTGTGATAATAACAAAACAAAACAAATCGGCCTATTCTGTGAAATGTGTCTCTGGGATGTGTGTGTGTGTGTGTGTGTGTGTGTGTGTGTGTGTGTGTGTGTGTGTGTGTGTGTGTGGTGTGTGTGTGTGTGTGTGTGTGTGTGTGTGTGTGTTCTCTGCGATGGAAACACATCTCTAAAAGACGAGTCAAAGGTGAAGAAGCATATGTAAGCGATATGTTGTTACGCCCAACAACATGGGCGTAACAACAGCTTCTTGATGTCTCCTGTGTTCTCTCAAGCATTCTATTCTGCAATTATAGCATTTAATTATAGCATGATCCAGCACACGCATGAACACACACACAAGTACGCACGTACGGACACACAAGGTGTCAGCTTGCGGTCACGCCGCTATGCAAAGTCAGGGAAGTTCCCGAGCGCTCGAAACAGGAAGACGTGACGCAACCGCCGAGTGGTTGCAGCGCTGCCATGGAGACCGTCGACGGGAGCGTAGCAAAAAAAATGTAATACAATAAGAAAATAAATATGAGGGGAAAATTGAAGATCACAAAAAAATAAACAATATACAAAAAGGAGAACCCTAGGGCTGGGCAATATATCAATATTATACTGTTTATCGACTGTTGATTGTGATGTGAGACTAGATATAGTGTTCAATTATTTTTGTAATATCGCTAGCCGTTCTATTATTTGCCTTTACCAACTTAGGCATTATATCCACATTGCTGATGATTATGCATCAAAATTCTCATTGTGTGGACATTTTGTGAAAGCACCAATAGTCACCCTACTATATTGTCCCAATATCGAGGTATTTGGTAAAATAAATATCTATTTTTATTTTGTTCATATATTTGTCCCAATATATGTAGCCATTCATTGCTAGTATCAAGTATGCATCAAGCCGTACAAGATGTACACCGCGCCTTTTTCTGTCAAATCTCACCAGGAAGGAGTTAGTTATTTATAAATAGGAGGAAGGGGCAGGAGAATGCAGGAGGAAGAGAGGAGGACACGGTTGTAAAGGAGGTGGTTGTAAAGAATGAAGTGACACAGTCTCCTGAATGTAGACCTCACCGCTCACTCAGAGGTGGTCAAGTTTGTGTTTCACGATGAATATCAGCCTGAGCCTTGGCTGGGCAGCAATTGACTTCCAAATATGAGTGACATCTCCAGCCAAACAGGTTAAATAAAGGATTGCCCTTACTCTCTTCACTCTTGCCAAATCTGGTTCTAAGTACAGAAACAACATTCGCCTCTGAGGAAAAGCTGCTAGAAGCTGTAGATCGCGACACTTGTTCCTTGGGCGTCGCCATTGTTAATTGGACCCACCATTTTTATATGTTTATTTTAAAAAAAAGGCTTTCAACGGGTTCCAGATCTGCAGAGAGAAACCAAACGTGACGATCGCCAGATCCGGACGGTTTCACAAGGCCGGGTTTTGCAACGGTGATTGAAGGGAGAAATTATAATAGGGGTTTGAGGCTGTGGACTTTTTGGGTTCCTACTTTGCAAACGGATAACATAGCAGGACGCCACATTTAAGTCACCACTGCTGTGGTAATCCAGCTGTTTGTGAGTGTGCATGCAATGTGCGTGCGTCCCCGTGTGACTCACGCCATGGCCACGTTGCTGCCGTCGATGATGATGTGCCGGAGGTCGGGCCGGCCCGGCTCATTGGGCAGTGACAGGGTGTACGCTGTCCGCAGCGACTGGTCGAATCGGGACAGACCCGTCACTGGCGTTACGGGAAGGTCACCGGCAGCCTGGAGACGTCCCCCACTGCCGCCGCCACCTCCGCCACCGCGGGGCCCAGGGTGGCCGACGGTCAGGTACGACAGCGCAGAGTGCCGGAAGCTGGGATCGGCCGTCTGGTGGATGGATGGAGAAGAGCGGTGAGATCACGGGGATTGCACTCCTCTGCATGGTTACAACCACATGCTAACAGACATGTGCCATCCTGGTGCATGTGCAGAATACCGGACAACAAGTTATACAGCAACAATTATATAAATAATTTTAATTGATAGGAGCCAACTAAGTAAGCAACCTGTGATTAGTTATCAAACAAGTATTCTCCAATTCCATTCATAACGTTTTGAGTCATCTTGCAAACAGACAAACCGGTGTGAATACATCAAAATACGCTGTTGGGGACGAAGCAGCAGCCTCTCCCATTGAACACCTACATGTGAGGACAGGGAGGCGGCGGTGGGCCAATGAGGGACGCTACGCAGCGCGGTCACAGTCTCCACCTTGGCCTGGCCTCCCAGCGTTTGAGCCCCGGGCCGGGCCAGGTGGTCCCTTGGTGCACCTCCTCCCGCCCCGCGCGCCAGGTAGTCCGTCCTGGACCCCGACTGAGAGTCCAGCTGGGCGGCGGCGGCGGTGAGCCGGGACGCCCCTCTCCCGGGCCTGGAGGGGTTGGGGTCATTGTCGTCGTTGTCGTCAACGACGACGACCTCACAGCTCCTGGCACCCCCCTGGGCCGTGGAGCTCCTTTTGATGGTGGTGGCCTGAAACACAAGTGGTTTTCGCGGTTAGACTTTCTCTCTCTGCTCTTTTTGTTATGTGGCGATGAGGTTGACCTTTAAATACATACATTAAATACACATGTGGCATTAGAAACACGTACGGAAGGCCAAAGGTATGTGACTGCGCTAAGCTAGGAAATGCTTTTTGTTTGGTTTATTTTGGCTGTGCCACGTAACAATTTATATTCATCTAGCAGGTTTGATTTTTTTGGTACCTGCTGGGTCTTGGTCTCCCCCCCGCTGCTACAGTGCCTCCGGTGGCCCAAACCATTGCTATGGGCAGGCTTAATGTTGGCAGTGGATCTGCCCATGGCATCCACCAACTGTTTGCTGGGGACACACTCCTTGACTTTGGCACGGGACACAGCGGAGGACGCCACAGCGGAGGACGCCACCGCGGAGGACGCCACCGAGGAGGACGCCACCGAGGAGGACGCCACCGAGGAGGACGCCACCGAGGAGGACGCCACCGAGGAGGACGAAGACGACAGAAATGAAGACGAGGAGGGGTTTGCTCTCCCTGCCCCCTTGCCTCCCTCTCCTCCCTCTCCTCCCTCTCCTCCCTCTCCTCCTCTCCTCCCTCTCCTTCTTGTTCGTATCGCTTGGTCTCCTCGACGATCCTCTCCAGTACGAGGAAGGTGTCTTCGGTCTGCCCCGTCTCCTTGATGACACGCTCCACCACCTCCTGCTGGTAGCCCATGGTTCTAGAAGGAAACCATCAACATCATCATCATAATTCAGTGAGACAAGCCCACCAGACACAACCCGTCACGGGGGGCATTCATTATTTTGCCCTCTGCGTTTCCTTATTCTAGCAGGTTTGTACAAACCCACAAACCATATACAGCATAACAAGAAACGATCGTCTTCAAATTCTGAGCATGACATTACAGTCCGATAAACGGAAATAAAATCAAGCACACTAAATTCAACCGATCAATGGTGACGGTCACCTGAAGAAATTGACGAGGCAGCGGAGGTTGGTTTCCGGGCTCACTGCCTCTCCCTCGTCCAGCGCCTCATCGCTAAAGTCCAGGATGATGGGACCGGCGATGGTGTTAGCTTTGGCCGAGGACGACGAGGACGAGCAGAACAAAGAGGAGAACGATGCCGAGGGCGTTTTTGATCTGCAGCTGCTCGTCAGGCGGCTCTCCCTCTCCCTCCTCTCCTTCTCCCTGTCCCTGTCTTTGTCCTTCCTCTCTCGCTCCCATTCCCTTTTCCTCTCCGGCGACTCTTCGCAGCGCTCCAGGGAGTACTGTCTCTTTGTGTCGCGGTTCTCGCTCTCGGAGGAGCGCCTCTTGTGAGAGGGCCGGGCTCCGTTCAGGTGCACCGCCTCCGGTCCGAGGCTAAACTCGCCGCCCACTACCGCTTTAGCACCGCCACATGCCGCTCCCCTCTCCTCAAAGCTTGTGTCCAGGATGCGGTTGGAGAGCTCCGTCACGGGTGTGCTGCTCTGAGAGCGGTCCTGCTCAGCATCATCCTGGTTAGCGGCAGCCTGCGTGTGGGCCGGTAAAAAGCAAGAGAACACAACACGTGAATTCGGGGTGTTTCATTACTAACATGAACTACCAGGGGGGAATGTAGACATGGTGTGCTGACAAAACGATCGCCATTCAAGCCGAAACCAGCAACTGCATACCTTTGTGTTTGGGGCCATTTCAAATTATAGGGTAATATCTGATGATGCATTAAAGCACAAAACAATGACACCGTCCATGTAGATCCATTATGATACCGACCGGGGAGGAACCAGGATGTGTGCTGGAGGGGCTCTGGGCCAGCCCCAGCAGCTCTTCCTTCAGGGCACTAGGCAGCAGGAGCAGCTCCATGGTGTACTTGTCGTGCCTCTCCTCCACGAAGGACTTGAACGCTCGCTTCACGGCCGGCTCTCTGTCGACGGGCAGGCTTCGCTTCTCCTGGACACCGGACGCGAAAAAAGGACGTTTTAAGTGTACATTGACTTTTAAAAACTTGAATTAATAATCTAGTACAAGTACTTGATAGTATTAAAACTGTGGATTTCCTGAGAGCTTCTTCCTGAATTTAAGCACGCTTCTGCGACAGTCAGAAAATAAATAGGCTTTTATACAAATTGAATGCAGATACAAATGGTTAAGGAGAAGGTAGTGTGTGCGTTTGTTTGTCAAGACAAAGAAATATTCGTTTGTGAACCAGATTAAATGATTAAATTATGATTAGATGCTTGTTGTTTAATGTTAGTTAATTCGACCCATTAAAAACATGGTCTGATTCTTATATGCATATCTATCAATACTGCATGGGCGATTTAGCTTATATAAATCATCAGAAACTTTTCTCAGACAGAGAGCTAAAAAAGAAGGTGTTTAACCGACCAATCACAGCAGCGACTGGTCAATTAAACAACTAGTTGTTTAACCGACCAATCACAGCAGCGACTGGTCAATTAAACAACTAGTTGCTCACATGCCTAGTTTTGCCCACCTGAAACAGAGCCACAAACTGTTGCACTCTGCTTTGGGCCATCACCACGGACTCAGCACGACCCAGGATGCGCAAGCGGCCCGGTTCGACCACCAGGACATCTGCGCTGGTGTCCCGCAGCAGCCTGTCCAGAAAGAGTCCACGGGCCCCCGTGAAGATGCAGTGCATGTCCACCGGGCAGCGCTCCACCTCCAGCAACTCTGGATCACACAGGCCCCTCACGTACTCCTGCCGCCGGACAGAAACATACATGAGCTAGATCCAGCGGCCCCTTGGTACCATGCCAACCAATCCATCCACCAGCTCCCCATATACCTCTCTTGTTATTGCCATAGATGGGGTCCCTTCTGTACCTACCACAACACATCCTGGGGAGAGGAATGCTTCATTTATTATTCCTTAGATATATGGAGATAATAGCTCAGGCTTAGCTTGGGAACTAGAAGGTCACCGGTTCAAGTCCCGAAACACCTGGGCACGGCCGAGGGGCCCATGCGCAAGGCACCAGACCCTAACACTGCTCCCCAGGCGCCGTATATAAAATAGCTGCCCACTGCTTCTAATACTAGGATGGGTTAAATGCAGAGAAAAAGGCTGGGCGATATGGAAAAATGTACTATCCCGATAATATTATTTACACAAAATTGATAAATATGACCATATGCTTATGAATTCAAAATACCATTCTAAACTGTCTACTGAAGTGTGTTACATTGAAGTATATGGACATGTAAAGAAGGGAACCTGACAAAAAATATTTTTTCTTTCCGTCTGACGTTTCAAACCTCATATTTTGATAATTTTAAGGAATTTGCGTTTTTATGAATTTAGACAATAAACTGGGTATCACAATAAGTCGTTATCTTAATTTCCTGATAATACAATACCATTCAAAGATGATAAATACGAGGATATATAATTATTGCCCAGCCTTATTATGTCCTAACCTGGTGAATAAAGGCTTGCAGTGGCCATAGACGAGTAACTTGTGCAAAAAGCCCCAGCTACATACACAGCTAAACCGGATTAGGGCGGTAGGCCACTATAAGATTAAAAAAAACATTAATAGCCTTGTTGAACATACCAGAACTGATTCTGGGAATGTTTAGACTTAAAAATAACTAACATTGTCACATGGGTGACACCACTGTAGTGTAAGTGTGTCAACTTAACTGTGTACAATGGAGCAGATGATGACTCACGAGAATGAGAAACAGAAACAAAGAGAGAAGAGCGATACAGAGATAATATAAACTTAATGTAAATGTTTGGGTACAGCTTGCACAACAAACCTTCAGGAGTTGGATGCTCTTATTATCTCACTCTCCTGATATCGCCAACAAATTGAGCTATAAAGTTTCATAAAGGCTACTTTATTTGATATATATATAAATATGTACAGTTTGTACACTGTACATTTATATACATCACCAATACTCTGAATGCTGTTCATGGCTCTGGGGAGTAAGTGGAGGTGTCACACGAACAGTGTTAATCTAAATAAACACTGGCTGTCAGATATTTTGGAGAGCATTTTGAAACACTACATGGAAGGCCATTGTGGTTGTATATAATACAAAACAGATGTGGAACAAGGTGGGCTTTAATTAAACTACAAATAAAGATAATGAGAAACCAGGAAGCAATACTCACTCGTCAATCATGCATATCCATAATTACATTGACATGAACAATTACGATAAAGGAAGGATAAGGATAGAAAACTGTTACCGGGTGTTTTGTGTGTGTTTGTGGTTGACTAGCAAAGTGACTAGCAGATGGCAACACTTGAATGACCCCCATAGATACCACCTGGTTAATGTTAGTGGAGACACTCAAAAGATCCCAGACCAAGGTAAACAGGTTGTCAATTCCAGGAAATAAACACTTCTGCAGGAAGTCGTGGGAGAGACCCATCATAAACCTGATGCCAAAATATGTTTTCAATTAAATCATGGGTGTTGGATATATAAGTGCATTGGCAACACATTTGTGAACTAGGACTACGAAATTAAACTAGGCCAAACTCTCTCTCACACACACACACACACACACACACACACACACACACACACAGTGTGATGTGATGACCATGGTGGTCCATGCTGTGATCATTTGGCTTTCTCAACACGAACAGTCAACGGCTTTGGAACACGTGTTTGTGTGTGTGTTTACTGTATATACACAAATATATATATATAACACTTACTTTGGCCTTGGACACGTCGTCTCGGTGTCCTTTCAACTGCAGCCAGATCTGTCGAGATGATGTTCTGCTGGTGTGGTCCAGCCGACCGATGATGGTGAAGGCCACCTGGAAGACGTGCTCCACTCGGGGCTTGGCGCATCGCAGCTCCTCTTGCTTATCCTCCAGGACCGTGAACTCGTCCACGGTGGTGGTGGTGGAGGTGGAGGGCTCCTCCTGTAGCCTGCTACCCGCCGCAGGGAACATGTCGGCCGGCTGGTGGGAGAAGGGCGGCTCGGTGGCTCGGTCCATCACTCCGAGGAGGGGCCGCGGTGTTGTTGACATTCTGTCTTTAAAAGAGGATAATAATATACCTGTCGCCGTTCACAACGACGCGCTATTACTGGGCCCCATTCGTCGCCGTTGTCCGCTTTGTGTGTGTGTGTTTATCTCTTTCCTCCGCCAGGTTCCGGTTCTTTTTAATAAACAAAGATTGAACAGTGTGGTTTTATATGTGTGAGGTTTAAAGCTAACGCGGTTGTTGTGGAAAAGCACCGCGCGACGTATCCGGAAAACCCCCCGTGATTACGTCATCAAAAGACGACGCGAAGTTGGCGTATTTTGTTTTCGTTATTTACCAAACGCGTGTTTGTTTTATTCGTTTTTGGCGTGTGTTTTTGTTTTTGTGTGTGTGTTTATTGTGGTTTTTTTTGTATGTTGTGTCTTTGTGTGTGTGTTTGTTCAATACCACTACACTACTGCAGTGGCGAAGCGTGTCTATCACAACTGGACCTTCTGTAGACCCCCCCCACCCCCCCCCCCTGCTGTAGACCCCCCCCCCCTTCTGTAGACCCCCACCACCCCCATTCGAAAAATTCAGTTTGTTCTAGTCAGAGTGACGTCACGGAGTCAGCCACTTTATGCCTTATCTCATTTAGGCAGACCAGATTGTCGCAGCCAATGGTACAAGTGTACCATAGTTGTCAAAGCAGTGTCCATGTAGTGAAGTAACAGCCCAACACAGCACTACCACACACAGGCTATCGGTTAAAGGGACGGTCTAACACGCTTCACGTGAAAAGGCTTAACGTAAATTAATAATAATAATTATTATTATTATTCTAATGTCAGTGTACAGCACAAGTACTGTACACTGAAATAGATTCTCTGCATTTAACCCATCCTAGTATTAGGAGCAGCGGTCAGCTATTTATACAGAGGGGAGCAGTTAGGGTTATGGTCTTCCTCAAGGACACCTCGACAGTTTCTTTGCTAGACCGGGGATCGAACCAGCAACCTTTCGGTTGTGAGGCGACCGCTCTACCTCCTGAGCTATACTGCCGCCCCGCGGCAGATCCAAAACAGTACATGTTTTGGAACATATGTCTTGTCATTAGCACTTTCACCTGTCACAATATTAAAACCTAAATACGGAAGTTATGTTACATTAAGTGTTTTCCTCTCATAAAGCTGCGAAAAGACTTTTCCTTACTGGCTCAATAGAGAGGAAAACACTCAATGTCACATAACGTCCATAATGGGAGGATTTAAGTTAAGATATTTTGACAGGTGAGTGCTAATGACAAGACATATGCCAGAGAAATTTGGTGATTATTGATCGCGGTTTTGTAACTCTTAGTTACGCTATGTCTTTTCACGTTAAGCGATGCAAAGAAAGATCAAGTCAAAACTCTTAATTCAAATGCACAATGCACAACAATGCGTAAAAAACCCAAGACAGCCATTAACTAATCATTCAACAAGTATGTGGAAACAAAATGCAACAACCAGCTCAACGAGACGCAACACTGAGACAAAACCAGCAGAGACAAATGAGTCTCACTCACCAATGATGTTCACTTAAAGACCAAATCCATTCTCCTGGAAACTTTCCCAGTTGCTAGCCTGGAAATGGCGAACATAGCCTGCTTTAACAACTTGATTCAGCTCAAGATTGTCAGGCGTTGGACGGCCTTTTTAATAATGTCCATCTTTACATTGAATGGTCGTCTTCTGATTCTGACTATAAATCCGCAACGACATCATCTTCGCCTGTTGCCATTTTGACGTAAAAATCCTACGTAGAAAAAACGTAGCACTACGCTAGATCCACTCTCGCTCCAGCAAGTATACCTTCTAGCTCCCTATTGAGCTGTGGGGAAATCTGAAAGAATACGCCCATTCGCTACAAATCACTATATGATTGGTTGATCAAATTGTCAATCCAAACGTACGCTCTCATTCAGTCTAAGAGCCAAAGTCATCGGGAATACTTTGGTTGAAGGATATTCTTCCCAGCAACCTAGAAAAATATCTGATTGGTTGCATTGTTTTTCCAACACACAACCACTCAAATGCGTAGTGTATGGACCGAGAAAGACAAACAAATCAACTATACACAGATACGATTCTCATTTATTCATTTTATTTAAATTTTATTACATTTTATTAAATTGTATTACATTTTATTAAATTGTATTGCATTTTATTAATACAATTAATTCGATTTTTTTTGTTTCATCTGAGAGTTCCAGGAACTTCTCTGAATACCTTGAAGGCTCTGACGTTTCACCACTGCAACTGCACTACTGTATTGCATCATGTGGAGTGTGTGTGGTTGGTGGCTGGTTTAAAGCAGCCTCACCTGGCCTCAGTCAGACTGATTAGAGTCTGGTTGAAGCAGCCTCATCTGGCCTCAGTCAGACTGATTAGAGTCTGGTTTAGGCAGCCTCACCTGGCCTCAGTCAGGCTGATTAGAGTCTGGTTGAAGCAGCCTCACCTGGCCTCAGTCAGACTGATTAGAGTCTGGTTGAAGCAGCCTCATCTGGCCCCATTCAGACTGATTAGAGTCTGGTTGAAGCAGCATCGCCTGGCCCCAGTCAGACTGGTTACTCTGGCTGGTGAGGCTGCACACCTGTGGGTCCTTGTTAATCAATGCCCTCCGGTTGAACTGGCCACCAACACACACACACACACACACACACACACACACACACACACACACACACACACACACACACACACACACACACACACACACACACACACACACACACACACACACACACACACACACACACACACACACACACACACACACACACACATTAACTCTGCAATAAACCGGATTCCTCATTCATGTGTCCTTAGTCTTCGTGGGGAGCCCTCAAGAATGATTTGGATGAATGATGAAGAATTGCAATTGCAATTGAAAAACAATGTTTTGATATTAACAATCACAAATCACATTCATTTAAAAACACAAAGGACTGCAACCACCCTGGGCACCATCTCTTCTCCCCCCCTACCGTCTGGTCACCGGTTGCGCAGCATCCATACATCTGGACTACCAGGTTTAAGGACAGTTTTTATCCACAGGCAGTGGGCCTGCTGAACTGCTAGGTATGCTGCCACTATCATAACATTGTCATCCATATTATATTACATTATCATACTGTGGCTGGACTTTCTGGACTCATTACAGTTACTGCAGTTTTCTACACTGGACTGCACTGTATTCATGATGCTGCTGCACTACTGGCACTTTAAATGCTTTTTTAATGCTTTTTGCACAATTCACCACCATGTATATATCATCCATCAGTCACTTTATTGTTATTTTTTATTATGTACAGTGTTGTTATAGTACAGTGTTGTATAGACTGTATAGACAGTCAGGCCATCAGGCTGCTGAACAAGGGCATATAGCAGGGGTACTCAACTTCAGAGGCCAAGAGGGCCACATTTAAACCACAACAGGTGCAAAGGGCCACAAATTATTATTAACATATATTTGTACCATTTTATTCGCTGTATTTACTACTGCTGTTTAATATGCTGTCTTGCTTGTCATTTTTAATGCATTCCAAAGCATCATGGAATATTTAACAAATATTCTCAATTTGAGTTACAAATGTAGTGTCAAGTGTTGGTCAAGCTGATGTTTTATTAACACTGGAGTGAATAGCTTTGCATTGAGGACATTGATAAAGTTTGCAATTGCTACTTATTCCTATAGTGAGAGCTGAGTCTGCATTTCACAAATATTAATAACAATATAACAAACAACCTTTTACTTATTCCTATTGAGAGCTCTGAGTCCGCATTTCACAAATATTAATAACAATAACAATATAACAAACAACTTTTTACTTATTCCTATTGAGAGCTCTGAGTCTGCATTTCACAAATATTAATAACAATAACAATATAACAAACAGTTGTTACTTATTCCTAGTGAGAGCTCTGAGTCTGCATTCTTTTCACAAGTACTTTCAGATCTGGTTGTTGCTCAGTTGTAGCTGCTCTGAGATAGTCTGCCAAATGTCTGTCAATTAGACGGGAACGCTGCTTTGATTTTATTATTCCCATGGCAGAGAAGGAGCTTTCACACACATAAGTAGATCCAAAGCAGGTCAGGATTTAAAAAAAAAAAATTTAATTTTTTTTTCTAATTATAATTATTATGCATTCATAACCAGGCATGTCGGGGGCCACAAAATAAGCGTCTGCGGGCCGGATGCGGCCCGCAGACTTGTAGGAAATTCATACTGCGGGAGGGAATGAGAAGTAAGCATTCCATTGTACTTGTTGCATATGGCAAATACAAACTTGAATATTAATAGACTTTAAATGTGACAATCTTTTTATTAAACACACACACAATCTGTGCGCACACACAGATTGCGCAATCTAAGGACTGTGAATACAGGCTGTCACTGCCCTCTTGTGGTTTGTAGTTGTCAATGTAAATGTAAATGTCAATGCACGTTGCCTGGCCTATATCACGTCACAGTTGAAAGCCGGAAGTACCCGTTAAAAATCGCGGAAGCAGTGTGTCCCAACTTCCGGTTAATGCATTAACCATGGTGGACATTTATCGCTGGACAACATCGCTGCATTAACCTTCCAAAAATCGGTCAAGACGATGTGGTTAAACTAGTGAATGAACACTCTATAGTGAAGAAGTCTAAATCCAAATCATACAATTCCCCGTCATGTGTCTATATTCGGATGAGAGATGGAATGTGTGTGGGGGTCAGGACCAGTGCTTTTAATCACACACTTACCCGACATTGTGCGTCTATATTCGGATGAGAGATGGAGTGTGTGTGGGGGTCAGGACCAGTGCTTTTAATCACACACTTACCCGACATGATTAGCCTATTCCGTCCACTTATCGAGACGTATATGCTCTCCTTGTCAAAGTGCAAACTGCAGACATACGTGCTACCCCTGAGAACATGAAACCAGGGACCTTCATCCTCCTCATCAGCCTCACATAAGACTTGCGGAGGAGTTTGTCTTTGGGGAAATGGTGTAAACTGAGGTAGGGCTGTCTTTGTTTAGACGTTGAGCAGCCGGTAGGGGAGGCGGCCACAGTTTGTCACGTATCTGGGGTAACTACCGGAAGTAGGAGTGCACTGCTCGGCGATTTTTAACGTTCCGGAAGCAGGAAGTGTGACATAGGCATATAGCCACTAGATGTCAGTCAAAGCTCAATAATTGCAAACTCAGTGACATGGGGTAGTATCCATAGACTATAAAATAGGTAATATCGCTTGCATTTGGTTCAGATACTTATCATTAAGTATCGTGTTATTAGGCATCTCAAACAAAGAACACTTCATTAGTTGAGGTCCAAACACACTAAATAAAAGGGATAGTGTCCTTTGTTACTTTATTGATTTCCACAGCCAGTCAGCCATACAGAAGAGATGGTGAACAGATAGAGCCCATATATATGCTATATATAGTCGTTCCTTCTTTATCTATATATATTGATGTACACCAGATATATTAGTATAGCTTACTGGTCCACTGGGATGTCAATGCAGTAAACAGTAGCCTACTCCTATGTATCAAACTATCTAGCATTTTAAATATCTACATCTGGAGGTTTGAATGCTCTTTATTGGTCACATTGAATACATACATACATTTCACACACAGTGAAATGTGTTTCTCTGCATTGAACCCATCCTAGTATTAGGAGCAGTGGGCAGCTATTTTATATACATATAATATGCACCCGGGGAGGAGTGTAGGAGGGGTCTGGTGCCTTGCTCAAGTGCACCAGGGCCAATATGCTAATATGTTCTTGCAAGAAGGCCTAATGGTCTCCAATGTTAGTGTAGATTATTATCTACACTTACTAATATCTACTAGTATCTTACACTTGATATGTATATTAACAGTTATACTGCTACACTGTTTATACTGTTGTATCCGTATTTATACTGCAATTTGAGAAATGTTTTTGTTTTTGTTTTGTTGTTTTTGTAAATGTTAATATTTGTAGTTTGGAGCACATCTTTGGAGCTGGCAGCAACATTTCACTGTACATTGTACAATGTACACTGTACCATATTATACACGTGACAAATAAACCAAATCTGAATCTAAAATCTACTAACTGTAACCTCATTGTCAAAACATTCATAGGATCACATTCAGACATATGAGGTAATTCTTGTAATTCTGAGCTCCAGCTCACACTGTAACCCAGGCAACTCTTTAATGTCCTCAATATGCATGACTTGCTGTAGCGCGTATGTGACAGACTGATGCTTTTAACTAAACAGAAGTAGCAGTGAGACCAACTCATCACCAGGGGGCTCTGTACTTCAAGAATCACCTGTATATGTGTGTGTGTGTGTGGTGTGTGTGTGTGTGTGTGTGTGTGTGTGTGTGGTGTGTGTGTGTGTGTGTGTGTGTGTGTGTGGTGTGTGTGGTGTGTGTGTGTGTGTGTGTGTGTGTGTGTGTGGTGTGTGAACAGATGTGACTGACCACCTGTGAGGTGAAGAGGAGGCTGACCAACGACACATGCTTTTCCTAAATTCCACATCTATGGACAGAGAGAGAGTGGGGAGAGAGAGGAAGAGAACAACCATGAGAGTAAATGAGAGAGGGAGAGAGAGAGAGAGAGAGAGAGAGAGAGAGAGAGAGAGAGAGAGAGGGGGGGAGAGAGAGAGGGAGAGAGAGAGAGAGAGAGCGAGAGAGAGAGAGAGAGAGAGAGAGAGAGAGAGAGAGAGAGAGAGAGAGAGAGAGAGAGAGAGAGAGAGGGGGAGAGAGAGAGAGGGAGA
>CM051010.1:25320474-25322974 GCA_027704905.1 Muraenolepis orangiensis
CCATCATTTTGGACAATTTTGTCCTCACCTAGACGCTGTGTTACCCATCACACAGCGCTTGAGTTATACGCCCATTCGTATTTTAAAATGACATGTATTATTAATGGTTGGCAGTGGGACCATAGACAGGATCTTTGAGCGGTTCCATTCTTCCTGGTCTTGCTGCATACACGATTACCTCTCAACACCCTGCTTGTCCACCGCGAGGACATAAACACACAGGGTGCGTAATGCATTAGGCCTGTTGTCTGCCTATCGCAGAGGTATACCTCACGGAGACGCAGGTGTGTGCCAAAGCCCTTCACTTATTGGATTAGCTGATGGGCACAGGCCATCTCGTAAGACGGTTCAATTGTGTAGGACTTGTGTGTGATTTCATTTTCCAGCCAGCCTGTCACTTAAAGAGAAGATCTATGCTTGTGTCGCTAAGCGCTCTATGGACACATGAATTAGCGTTGACAAAAGGGGTTAAATTAGTTTAATTCGGCAACACATACGCCTGCGCACACGCACGCACGCGCACACACACACACACACACACACACACACACACACACACACACACACACACACACATACATTTACATAAAAATGTCACAAAGAACACCCCATAAAACCACATAATACCACAACAAACAGGATAAATGAGATAAAAGCCCAATAAAACACAAGATATACAATTGAATATATACACCCACACAAATATATAAAGACAAGAATGATGTTTTAAAAGCACACGTTTCTTCATCAACAAAAGCGACTTAAAGAGATGCAAGACAAGAGGCCCTATGTTTCATCTGGATGTGAAGACATTTAACAGTTAGTCCTGTTTTAAGTCTGTAAAAAAAGGAATAGCTTTTCTTTTTTTTTTTTTATATTGCCTTTAAACAGCAACACCAAACACTGCTATCGACTGCAAGCTGATTGATTGATTGATTTTCTGCAGCTGATGGACATTTGATGTAATCTTTGCATCCCATATGCATATCATTCTTCATTTATTATTAAGATTATTACTAGCCACTTTACTCTGATTCAATTGCAAACACAGCGAGCAAAACATTGACAATTACCATTAAGCCCATGCGCCAAACTATTCTGTATATTGCCTTTGACGTTCCCTATAATGATGTTACATTTTATTAAACAAGGCATGTAGCATTTGTATAACTCATTCATATCAATGAAAAAAAACCTAAAACATCACCCGTCCTTCTTCTATTCTTTCTGCTGAGAACGTGTCGACACAAATAGCCTTAAATAAGACTAGAGCGAGAAGTGGAGCGGAAAGAGAGGCAGGCAGGTGTGTGAAAGGACTACAAAGGCAATGGACACCGCCAGGTGGACGAACACACAGAGAATTACACAACACCCCCGTATGTGTGTGTGTGTGTGTGTGTGTGTGTGTGTGTGTGTGTGTGTGTGTGTGTTGACGAGAACAACATCATTCACTCCCAAGCCCAAGGACAGGATATCTGGACCCTATATATATGAGCTAACTATGAACAGAGACGGTTGCCTCTGTTACCTGGGTGACACGATACAGCTCACAAGAGAGACTCACACCACGCCAGCATACTACACTCAACCACACACACACTTACCATAACCATACACTGTTTGGACACCATACACACAATCGAGACAGAAAGACATACGCTTTGACGTTCCTGGGTGAACACACACATGCACACACACACACACACACACACACACACACACACACACATAGACACACGCACGCACGCACGCACGCACACACACACGCACGCACACACACACGCACGCACGCACACACACACACACGCGTCTCATGCGCTCTTGGGGGCTCAATACATTGCAATCTTGTTTGTACTCTCACCGCTTCTGGAGGTTCATTTACAAATTCAGTATAGGTACAAACACACACACACACACACCACACACACACACACACACACACACACACACACACACACACACACACACACACACGTTGCTGGTCAAGCAGTGGTCTCATCCTCGTCGTCCAGCTCCCATCCCTCTCTCTTCTTCATATTACTTCATATAGTCATATTACTTTGGTTCTTTTCTTCTCCCCTTAACACCTAATACAGCTGTCCTCACCTCTCCTTGTGTCTCCGCTTCTCCCCCCCTCCTTCTTCCTCTCCTCTCGTCCTCTCTCTCCTCTGCTCTCCTTGTGTCTCATCTCCTCTCACTTCCTCTCCTCTCCCCCTTCCTCTGCTCATCCTCTTCTCACCTCTCCCATGCTCTCCTCTCTCCTCCTTCCTCTCTCCACTCCTGGTGCCTCTTCTCCCCTCCTCCCCGCTCCTCTCACATCCCTTCCCCTCCTCTCCTCTCCCCTCCTCTCTCCCCCCCCTCTCCTTTCTTCTCCTCTTTCCTTTGTCTGCTCTCCTCTCCAGGTGTCTCCTCTTACTCTCTTCTCCTCCTCTCCTATATTTTTCTCTCCCCTCCTCTCCTCTCTCCCTCTCCTCTCATCCTCTCCTCTCCTCTACTCCTC
>CM051010.1:25332974-25340474 GCA_027704905.1 Muraenolepis orangiensis
GGTGTGTGTGTGTGTGTGTGTGTGTGTGTGTGTGTGTGTGTGTGTGTGCGTGCGTGCGTGTATGTGTTTGTGTCTGTGTTGGTTTGGTGTGTGTGTGTGTATGTGTGTGTGTGTGTGTGTGTTGGTTGGTCGTGGTGTGTGTGTGGGGGTGTGTGTGTGTGTGTTTGTGCTGTGTGTGTGTGTCTTGGTGTATGTGTGTGTGTGTGTTGGTTGGTGTGTGTGGTGTGTGTGTGTGGTTTGTGTGTGTGGGTTTATCTAGGTGCGTGTGTGTATGTGTGTATGTGTGTGTGTGTGTGTGTGTGCGAGTGTGTGCGCGTGTGTAAAGTAAACAACAAGTTTACCTGGAGAACACAGTGTCACTGTTTCCTCCACCACCGTATTGATTTGATGTTTGATCTATCGGTCGCAATAACGGGTAATCTCTCTCCGCGTTCGTCGTACGGCTGGCTTTCTCTCACCCCCCCCCCCCCCCCACCCCTGACTCTCTCACCCCCACCCCACCACCACCCCTCATTTCTACAGTCTTTCTGAAAAACCCAACGCTGACCAATCAGACCGGTCCGGGGTTGTTGTTTTTGTTGCCCTCTGGAAGCGGAACAATCCAACCGCATCAATTACAGCTGATGTACCCCACGCAGCCCCCCCCCCCCCCCCCCCCCCCCAGCTGCCATCAGACTCAACGCTGCTGTCAAGAAGTCAAAGCAGATCAAAACCGAGGCGGGGACGAGAAGAAGGGAAAAAAGAGAAAAGAAAAAAAAAGATCTGTCTTCACTCGCTAATGAAACTCGTGTGTAAAATGACATGGCTGTCAATCACTGTTCCCCTTTGATCAGTCCGGGTGCGTGCGCGCTGGTACTTTCTGATGAGGGGTTATTTCAAGTTAGACGTTGGGTAATTAACATTATATATATATATATATATATATATATATATATATATATATATATATATTTGTAATCAGTCATTGTGAAGCGTGGAAACAGGATGTATTTGAGGTGTTGTAATACTGAAGCGGTTTTATTGGCAGCCGTTTACCCTCCCTACGCGTGCTACAGTCGGAGGGCCTTCATCTTGTTTCAGTTGCATCATGTGCTTTGATATTTTAGAAAGACATCGAAAAACTCATTAAACAAACAAAGAAAAAACCAATACCCAATACAACTTTGAATGAAGAATGAGAATGAGAATTCTGCATTAGTCTTTAAGATTGCGTTAGCTTGGGTTGGTTTGCACCAGTTGACAACAATGTGTCTCTGGTGAATCTGACCTTTTTGCTTCTTTGTGTTTGCTGTGTTGTGCTATAGTGTGTGTGTGTGTGTGTGTGTGTGTGTGTGTGTGTGGTGCGTGTGTGTGTGTGTGTGGTGTGTGTGTGTGTGTGTGTGTGTGTGTGTGTGTGTGTGTGTGGTGAGATGGCACTACAAATCCAACATGAATGTAGAGCTTGCCATCCTGACGAAGCTAAAACAAACCCCCTGTATCAAACATGGCTGAAACACAGGGACGCATGATGAGCAGCGGTGAGAGGCTTCTCTGGAGGAGGGCTCTCTTGACGGGGGCCGTTTGAAAAAAGGACGTTTGAAAGTAGGAATACCGAGACACAACCTTATTTTCCTCTCCCTTCGCACTTTCTTTGAGCTCACGAAAAGAAAAAAAAAACACCAAAACACAAGGATGTACGTTGTGCTGATATTTCATTCGTGGACAAATTGTTTGAATGCTTTTTTTTTTTCAATTTTGAAAATACAAGGACCAGATGTCAGAAGAAGGTCATGTCCATCATAAAGGACCGCATCCACCCTGGGCTCCATCTCTTCTCCCCCCCTACTGTCTGGTTGCCGGTTTCGCAGCATCCGTACAGGAGGACTACCAGGTTCAAGGACCGTTTTTATCCATAGGCAGTGGGCCTGCTGAACTGCTAGGAGTGCTGCCACTATCTATCATATCTACCAATATCATATCATTGTCATTAACATTACACTATCATATTTTGCTGGACTTCTGGACTCATATTCATATATATCTATATATATATAGATATATATACTCATATATATATTGAATCTAATCTAATCAAATCTAATTGATTACTCATTACAGTTACTGCACTGTTCTGCACTGTACTGTACTGTATTCATGATGCTGCTGCACTACTGGCACTTTAAAATGCTTTTGTTGATGTTCGTAGTTGAATTGTGTTCATATCAACAAGTGCGCAGTGGCAGGAAACAGAGACACTTGGTCTTTGTTGAAATTAGCCTTTCAGGTTTTTTTGTGGTAGCACGGTCGAGTACTCATTTGCGAGAATTACCCCTTTTTCAGTTTCACACCCTTCCGTAAGAGACAACAACATCTACGTATTCATTGTGGTGGGAATTCTATGGCACACGTCCAGTGGGCTAGTACTGAAAACTGTTTAAGAATAAGGTCATCCAAAACGAAATAAGTCTTACTATGGTATTTAATATAAACAGGTAAAAACACATAAACAATCAATAGGCCGAGCGCTCGGTCGCTCGGTCCGGGAGTTCTCACCACACGTCTCGCAAGGCATGCAGAGAGAAGTCCAGCGCACTTACAAGAGCATCTCCCTTTTCAACAGTTTAGACACAATAGGTGACACGTAACTTCAAACGATTACGACAATTCTATGAACCCCCGTCCCAGCTCATCTCCATGTTGGGGGGGGGGGGCTGGATGCCAGGGCGTCCCGACGTCATGCTGGGCTAAGGAATACACAACAGTAGTAAAGCAGCTCAGGGTTAGGAAAGAGCCCCCAACTACTCTTATGCCTAGCCGGCTCGGGGGTTGGAGAGGTGTTACAGAGAAATACCTACTATTCTCTATGGCTCACAACAACAGAGGTTTTTTTTCCATTACATCATTCATCAAGCTGAGGCAAACCCACCCCCAAACAAGTACCAGACATGACACCATGTTAACACCCTGTCTCATTGTTCGGTGGTACAGCACTCTGCACACTGTAGTCTTTAGGAGATAGCCAGCCGTTATTTAATAGAACGCTGTACAGGAGGAGAGGAGGATGCACGTCATCATCCCGCACCGTCGTGCAATCACACGTTCAAACCCTGATCGCCCTAATTGGGGGGGGGGGGGGGGGGGGGGGGGAGGGGGGGAAGCAGCAACGCCGTCTAGGCTTTAAACACTGATTGACTGTAGAAGTGTGGAGGGCCTCTCCGTGTTTGACTCGCCTGTTGTCACACGGTGTATTTTGGTGACAATCATTACAGAAGGTGATGGAATGGGAACGCGTTGACGTGCCTGGGGTGAGGAGGGTGGGGGAGGGTGGGGGGAGGGGAGAAGAGGGGAGGAGGAGGAGGAGGAGGAGGAGGAGGGGTGGTGGGACCCGCCAGCGACGGTGATGATATGTGTGTTTATACGCGGGTCGTTACGGTAACGAGAGACAAACGCTGCGCTAATCACCCAGCGCCAGATGAAACACCTCATTACTGCGGGACTCGGGCATGAGTCTGGGAGAGCTACAAATGGCTTTTTAACGGGACTGATACCACTGAGTGAGCCAGTGAGGGACCAAGAGAGAGAGACTGAGAGAGACAGAGAGAGAGAGAGAGAGAAAGAGAGAGAGAGAAGAGAGAGAGACAGAGAGAGAGAGAGAGAGAGAGAGAGAGAGAGAGAGAGAGAGAGAGAGAGAGAGAGAGAGAGAGAGAGAGAGAGAGAGAGAGAGAGAGAGAGAGGAGAGACAGAGAAAGAAAGGAAGAAAGGAAGAGATAGGTTAATAACACGCCCTCTTTGAACAAATCTGTCTATTAAATACTTCCTTCCTCTCCCCCTTTCTCTTTCTCTCTCTCCCTCTCGTTCTGTGTGTGTGTGTGTGTGTGTGTGTGTGTGTGTGTGTGTGTGTGTGTGTGTGTGTGTGTGTGTGTGTGTGTGTGTGTGTGTGTGTGTGTGTGTGTGTGTGTGTGTGTGTGTGTGTGTGTGTGTGTGTGTGTGTGCGTGTGTGTGTGTGTAGAAAGATGAACATACGAGCAGCGCTCCGTGCAGAGGTCAGTGTGTTATTTGGCTCGTGATATTTCCATCACTGGGCCAAAATGTCTGGTGTCAACCAATCTATGAAGCCGGCAACGTGAGAGAAGGTGAGAAACAGCAAACAGCAAAAGAGAGAGAGAGAGAGAGAGAGAGAGAGAGAGAGAGAGAGAGCAGTGGAGTTGCGAGCTGCAGATTCATCAACTTAAACAATGTGAATAAGTTGGTGTAGTTGATGTATTCGTTATGTAACACTGTATGTAACAATCTGCCTCGTGTGGCTAAGACTGGAAGTGTACATTCAATACCTCCTAACGTTATTTCCTCACGCTACTCTGAACGATTAAGACAATCGATCCAACAGTCAAAACAGAGAATGTGAAGTTAAAAAGTCAGCTGGAAAGAAAAAGCAACTCGTTATGTCAAACAGCCCACAAGTCAAGTCAAGTCAAGTCAAGTTTATTGTCACTTCACAGTTTACACAAGTATAAAACAGTGGGTGAAAATCTTATGTGCAATACCCGACAGACAGCAGTTATAAAAATAAGATAAAATAAAATAAAAACAGAATAGAATAAAATAAGTAAAAAAACAACTGTATAAAGTTAAATATCTAAAAATAAAAATGCAATTTATTAAATGCTTTATATCGGCACAGAAAGCAATATGTATATATGTATATATATGTATATAAAATATGTATATAAAAATCAATGTAATAAAATATACATTGTTATATGCTATACGCCCTTGTTCAACGGCCTGATGGCTTGTGGAGCTGGCCATATTTCCCGTACACTTGTATTACTGTTGATATTAAAAAAGTATGTAGGCTAATATGTGGAGCATATGTCCACCCAGGGGGTCCCCTAGCCCAGCCATCTGAGGTGTACGGCGATACGGTCCGTTGCTCCAGCGATGCGCTTGTGTCTATCGGCGGATCGAAAGGGAAACGATGGCGGAGGATGCAAAGATAACCCTCTCCTCTCTTCGTGTTTTCTAAGCGGCTCCTGGAGGGACTGGGGGTGGGGGGGGGGGTGGGACTGTCCCTCCACAGCCTTTAATCCAATATCCGAATGCAAACAAGCCGCTGTCTATTAAGAGGGCGGCTTCTAATTAAGAATCTGACCTCGGCGGAAGCGGATCGGTGACCTGTGTGAATTTCATCCAATTTGCGTAACTATAAATGCAAATGTCCGCCTGACTGTGGAAGCACATTGACAGTTCTCTCGCCGTTCCCCGGAGATAAGAGAGAGAGAGATTCACACCTATTGCAGCAAGGAACCTGCGGCGTGTGCGACCGGGCATGACACAGGCTTATGTGGAGGAAGGACAGGACTGCCGTATAAGAGAGGAGAGGAGACTAAACCTCAATATTCACCGGACGTTGAAGTTGACGCATTGACATCCATCTCAATTCAGTTATCAGAGCGGCGGTTTTGGTTCGGTGTTTGAATCCCACTGAGACCTGAGGCCATGCGGTAAAATGTACGCTGTCATTTTATTATTATTTAAAGAAAGACCCGTTGGGACGTACTGTATAAGATACAAGCTTTGATTTTCTCACTTGAAACAGGTAATCAACACAGCGATTATGAACGTAATCCCATTTTTTTTGGTTTAAACACACGGGCGATGCTTTAGATATTATTTACGGAGAAAGACCGAGAGCGTTGTGTGGGGAATCGACAAACCCTGATTGGTAAACAAGCCCAGAGGCCTGTGATGCAGCGTGGGTCCTGCTGTTGTCCCCCCCCCCCTCCCCCCTCACACACACCCCCCCCTCCCCCCTCACACACACACCCCCCCCCTCCCCCCTCACACCCCCCCCCCCCCCTTCATGTAAATGGACACGTTGTACCTGGAGTTGTTTACCTGAGTGAACAACTGAGTAAACAACTGCAGGCACACACTTACCCGTGCTCCGTCTGACAGGACGTCCCAGGGGTTGGGGGGGTGGGGGGGTGGGGGGGTGGGGGGGGAGGGTTTGGGGGGGGTTGTGGGGGGCGGGGCATAACTGGGGAAAGCATTGGCATGCTGTTGGCCCCAAACGTTTTAGCAGCCAGTGGAAATACAGCAAATGCACACTTTTCTTTGCCCTGGTCTTGCGGGGGTAACACTTAATAAAGAGTCCATGCTGGTCATAAAAGATTAATTAAATGTTCCCCAATCCCAGGTGACTGTTAAGGTACATTACCTTATTATTCCCAGCACCCATTAAACTATTAATTACAAATTGAGTTTGACGCTAACTTTAGGATGTCAATGAGACCGTTGCCGGTATAAATTTAGCCATACCTGAGTCACATTGTTTCTCGAGTTCTGTCTGTCTGTCTGTCTGTCTGTCTGTCTGCCTCCCTCTCTGTCTGTCTGTCTGCCTGTCTGTCTGTCTGTCTGCCTCCCTCCCTCTCTGTCTGGCTGCCTGTTTGTCTCTCTCTCTCTCTCTCTCTCTCTCTCTCTCTCTCTCTCTCTCTCTCTCTCTCTCTCTCTCTCTCTCTCTCTCTCTCTCTCTCTCTCTCTCTCTCTCTCTATTCTCTCAATTCTCTTGTGGTTTGAAAACGTTATTAGATGGTAGACACTTTAAATGTCTACTCAACTAAACTGCTAATAAAGCTTTGCGTGAGCACACACACACACACACACACACACACACACACACACACACACACACACACACACACACACACACACACACACACACACACACACACCAGACCACCAGAGGATGATAATAAGTGACGTTATTAATCGGACACACAAGAATCAAGGTCTTTTCTCCCTCTCTCTCTCTCTCTCTCTCTCTCGCTCTCTCTCTTTGCATAGCAAACAATCGATCACTCTTCCTCTTCTTCCTGTCTCTCCTCTTTTCTTCTTCTCTCTCTCTTCCCTCATTTCATCTCCTCCTCTTCTATCCTATTTCCTCTTTCTAGTTTGAAATGTCAAGTCACTGACACACAGAGAGCACGAGAGAGAGAGAGAGAGAGAGAGAGAGAGAGAGAGAGAGAGAGAGAGAGAGAGAGAGAGAGAGAGGAGAGAGAGAGAGAGAGAGAGAGAGAGAGAGAGAGAGCAAGCAACATACAAAATATGTATTGTTCTAAACGTGACTTGCTTCAGAGTGTAGTGGAGCGGTCCAACAGGCGCCACTAGGAACGCAGACCCCTGGAGTTTCTGCTTTTAAACTTGTGACGCGACAACAAAGACACCTGACTGGATGCTGGTTGTACCTCAAGACCAATAGGATTAGTCGATGTTTGTTTACTTTGACCAATAGGAGTAGCAGATGTTTGTGATACTGCTTTCTACTGTATATAATGTTTGGTGAAGGAGCGCATCGCCAGTCTGCTAATTGGCACCAGGCAGGCTCCCTCTTGCTGCAGTATAGATGCTTTCATTTGATGCTTTTGGTCAATAAAGACATTGAACTTGGTATCCAGACCTCTGAGAAAGATTCTTATTCCACCCGAGTAGAAATGACACTACAAGAGGCAACACATGTAT